>ML817510.1:145813-161133 GCA_009831015.1 Picea engelmannii
CCATAACTCTCTAACCGTAAGGAGTTATGTGACATTCCACATACCAATGGAAATGGCATGACATTTACTATCCATATAGAATATTCTTGCCTGAAAATATATCAAAACTCATACCATTATCCATCAAACAATCTTGGGTCCATTACCCAAACCTGGGTTCTTCAACTTCTCATGGCCATAACACTCTAACCGTGAGGAGTTATGTGACATTCCACATACCACTGGAAATAGAATGACATGTAATATCCATATAGAATAGTCTTACCTTAAAATATACTAAAATGCATACCATTATACATGAAACAACCTTGGGTCCATTACCCAAACCTTTGTTCTTTCAAAATTCGCTATCAGACTTTCTCCAAGGGTTGACATCAATCTAAAATATCACTCTCCAATGGTTGACATCAATGAAAACCAACAATCCATACCAATTGTCCATCAACCTAAGCCAATTGTCTGACAATCTCCCCCTTTGGCATTGATGGCAACACCAACATTTATGGAAACACTTAGTCATGATTACATTCATGCTTATACTCCTCATCAATGTTTCTATCTCTCCCCCTATGACATCAATGGAAAAGGGTATCTCCCTTCGGGGCTTCTCCCCCTGACTGAACTCTCCTTGGGGTTTCTCCCCCTCTCTACATTTCTTTGATTTTTCTTTGTATTTATAAGTCTCTAATTACTCTCTCTCCCTTCATATGAATAATATCTCCCCCTTTGACAAAGGGTATCAATCTGAAGTCATATCGCTCATTCTTCCCTTGTGACAATCGCTCCCCTTGGAAACATGCCTCTATTCTCTCTTTGCAAGAATTTACCTTTGCATCTGATAAATCTCTCCCCCTTTGTCATCAATGGCAAAGGTATCTTTCCATCCAGGGCTTCTCCCCCTAACTGAACTATCCTTGGGGATACTCCCCTGGACTGAAATCTTCCTGAAACTAATCCCCCAACCTGAAATGTCCTCTTTATGGTGCTTCCTCGTGTAAATCTAAGACATATAATATAATCATTCAAAAGAATTCATTTTGGATTAGAAATCACTCCTAGTCTCTGGTGAAGATACTCAAAGGCTTCCCATGGAAGTGGTTTTGTAAAGATGTTTGTCACTTGTTATTTTGTGCCCGCATATTCAACTTTGATGTTATTCTCCGCAACCTATTCCCATAGAAAGTGATACTTGATTGGAATGTGATTTGTCTTGGAGTGCATCACCAGGTTCTTTGAGATATTGATGGTGCTTCTATTATCAAAATAGATTGGAATGGTCTCATCATACTCAACCTGTATATCTGTCAAAGTTTTTTTCATCCATAGAACCTATGTACAACATGCTTATGCTACAATATACTATGTCTTGGTTGTAGATAAGGATACTGATGATTGTTTCTTGCTTAGCCATGATACTAAACACTCACCCAAGTAGAACACTGCTCCATTGGTGCTTCGTCGGTCATCAATGCAACCTACCCAATCTGCATCTGTGTAGTAAATAAATGATAGATCCTTTCCTTTTGGATACCATAATCCAAACTCTTTTGTTCCTTTGAGATATCTGAAAATCCTCTTCACTGCTAATACATGTGATTCCTTTGGTGCTGCTTGAAATCGTGCCATCTGTCCAATTGCCTGCATTACATCTGCTCTGGATTTTGTCACATATAGTAAGATACCAATCATTGAAATGTATTCCCTTTGGTCTGTACACTTTGAATCATCATCTTTGCTCAACTTGCAACTAGTTTGCATAGGAGTGGTAATTGGTTTGCAATCTTCCATTCCGAACTTCTTTAGCATTTCTTTGATATACTTAGTTTGAGAAATAAAAATTCCTTTGTTGTTTCCTTTGAGCAATTCTGCATAACTCTTTATATCTTCTTCATTCTTCTTTTCTAGTGGCCTAGAGTGCTTCTCTTCATTATCTATAACTGATGTGGATGTTTTTGTCTCTTCAACGTTCTTGTTGAGATTGACGATTTTACTTGTCAATGTGACAACTTCTTCTTCAAGTTTCTCAACCTCTTATTCTTTATTTATTATCTACTACTTCATGAATTCTTTTGTTATTTTCGCTTCTTTAAGATGGATTTTTAATTTGATTATTTCTTCTTCAAGTCCTTTCTCTTCCTGACTGTTGACGGGCGAAATTGACCGTTCGTCAACTGGGAGAGTGGAACCGGTCCGGGGTTGTCTAAATAACCCAAGCCGTTTGGAATGGACCACCCTGACGAGTTTAACGGCTCCGTTGGCCGCTCTAAGGTCTTCTATGAAAACCAAAGAGAGAATTGATCTSAGMTAAGTAATCTAACTAAWGTAAATAAAACAAACTAAACTATAAYTAAATACAAGAAACTAACTAAAATAAAGGAAACTAGAAACTAATAAAACAAATAAAAGGAACTAATATACTAAATATAAACTATTCTAACTATTCTATCTACAAACTACTAATTACTATCATAATAACTCAAATCAACTATCTAATTGTCAGCTGCTATATTACTTATTCACAAATGTACACTATAAACAATCTACAGATTTGATTAAAACCTGCAAAACTCATGTATATTCTGCCCTAAGACAACCAAGGATCTCTTTTTGATTTTTTATATTTTATGAAAAAGAAAATAAACGTTACTGAAATTAAACAATCTAATATATTTACTGAAATTAAACAATCTAATATAAATCTAACTAAGATTATATCTAAATTAAACTACTTAATCAAAACAGTAAACAACAAACTAATTGACTTGGAAACGCTCCAAGTCTGCCCTGTGTATGGTGACTTCTAAGCTGGTCGGGGAGGAAACTCGCACCGTTTTAGCCCTTAAGATTTTCGTAAACGATCAGCTATGCTGCTCCTTGAAGTATTTTACAGGACAAACAAGACATAAAAGAAAATCATAACAACCTTATCATTATAAATTCCTGCAATAAGGGAAACCTGTTATGCAAAAACTTATATATAACAATCCAATCTATGAAGAAGACAAAACTATCATTCACAAAATGAATTAACAATTGTTATGTCTTTTATCTATCTGGAAGAAGCAAGATATGGATAACAGTAATAAAATTATATCATTTTCATTTGATTTAGATAGCGAAAGTAGTCGTAAACCATAAGCAAAGTGATATACAAAACTTGAAACAAAATGTTGATATATTGAGAAGCTAAAGCTATGACAAAACATCAATTCTGCTCCAGTTTGTATCAAAATTACATATCCTTGTTCTCCCATGAATGAGGATGATGATTATTACAAAAATCATAAGTATATATAGGTTTCTCCACAGGGTAAAACATCCCTATGGATAATTATCAAACAGTTTTACATAATCAGGAAAAGATCCCAAAATCTCCTAAACTAAGTAACTAAAAATGCAAGTGAAATCCTTGAGATATCCTCCAACTTCTCATAAACTCAATTGCAATTTCGAATTTACCTACAATAGAACACAAATATCAAATTAGAAAGATATTTTAGTGACAAAATACTAAAAAAAATGATTCTACAGACTTAGCTACAGAATCATCTGATTCTGTAGCTAGTCTAAAATAGCATATGGAATCAGATAGCAATCAAATAAAATCTTAAAAAGAAATCAAATCCAATTTAATTTTCTTTTCATCATCAAAACGAATTTCTAATGATTCAATTGAAATTATCATTCAAAACAACCAATATCAGAATGAATGCAATCGAAACAGAGTAAAGAATGCTCTGTTTTCAGTTACCATAAAACATGGTCAAATCTTGACAGGCTTGTTTCGTATAAAACGAAATTAAGTAGTGAATCAAATCATATAACAATATGATGGCATTGTAACCAATACAACCATAATCGAACATAATCATAATCATGTAAGATATGATATGCCATAACACAATTATAATCGATACAACTGAAAACAAAATAGATTTGTTACAGCTGTAATAATATATCATAAAGCTCATGTCGTTCTAATCAAATATGTAAAGACAGTTACAATGTGAGTGTTTACACAGTCTTCAGACAGGATCACATAGTGATCATAACCATTGACAAGAGTAATAATCATAGACCGAATAATAATCAGAGCAGATCGTAACTGTGTTAAAAATAGAAACAAGTCGCTATTCTGGGCATGATCATTTTCGTCCAACAAATTAAATTTAAACAATATATTCCTTGCAATATGAACCGGGTTGAGAACACAGTAAAACCATATCATGTGAATCAAGTAGTTGGATACCACAGTTACGACTTACATCTATTCACAAATTGGTTACACCTTAACAGGATGGTATTCGAATTGTTCATAAGATATAAAATCACAACAGTTAACTGTAATTGCCAACCATATCATCTAGAACATCACCAATTCGAATCAAATATTGACTGTGGTTGAAAGTTAAATAACAGAAAAAGCCTGTGTTTAGACATAGTATTCAATTGAAACTGAATTAAAACAATCGAATCTATCCTATGATTGATCGAACCAAAACCAAATCCAATCAAGGCTAATTCGGGAATTCGATTAATCTAAACAAACTTATATACAATGATGCATGCTTATTACACAATTTCAAATTAACGTTGTATACAGAGCTGTGAATTCATCATCAAATGATAATCATACCAGTATGATTGTTCAGACTATGCCAGCTTTGAGTTTACAACCGCTGTAGCAGACTCAACATTTTTGAACAAAATCGAACCAGTCGTTCGTTTCTTTTTATTAGTAGATGGCATCTTCGCCTTTTGGCTGGTAAGCTTTGCGACTTGATCTTCCAAATCGTGAATTCTGGCTTGCAGCATTGGAACATTGAGGTAATATCTTTCTAACCACATGCCACACTGTTCACACGGTGAAGTTGCTAGTTGAGATGGAACAAGAGAGGGTTTCGACAAGTCACCAGGGGTTTCACAGGGCATTTTGATGCCGGGATAATTTGGGTCATCTCGTAAACAAGGAGGTAGATTCTTCACAAAATCATATGCCGGTTTATCATACAGACCTCCAGAGTAGGGATACTCGCTTGCAAGGAAATGCTCAATTTCCGAGTCAGAATTTTCACTGAGCACAATAGGGTCAGGGTTGACAGGTGCCTTTGGTCTGTTTCTGGTCATGCGATAGATTAATCGAGCGTTCTTCTTACCTTTAGAATTGGCATTAGGTCTGGTCTTGGGATTTTTAGCCACGGGTTTAACATTGTCCACATATGTGGTGACAGAACTGGGTAGGTTAAAAGATGGCTCGGGTAGGGGTCTGGGTAGAAGAGCGCTATAGGGCACAGGGGTTACCGGCTTGCTCTCGCTTACCACCGATTTGTCAACCTGTGGTAGGCTTGAGCCATCGAAACCATTACGTTTAAGAAAATCTTCCCAACAGTCTCGGTTTAACCCTAAGTGACACTCCACAAGCATTTTAATTAACCCAAAGTGAAACAGGTTGGTATCGGCCTGGTTTCATTTATACCTTTTGGACATTTTAAACAAACTGCTATGCAATTAGTGAGGCATGTTCAGTTCATATCCCATGAAAACCATGAGAAGCCTAAGGTGATACAAGAAAACGAAGCCATACCTGCCCTCACAAGTAATGAATTGCTTGGTCACCATGAGCAAGTCGTGCCAGCGTTGCTTCAGCATGTTTGCAGGCAAACCCCTATCACAAGAGCTCACTCTTTGTGACTGAAAGAGTAATGTCCATGGGACATCCTCTACTTTACAGTTTTTCGACCATCTCTGTCCGACAGCAGGCAGACCAGTGGCTAGACTAAGGAACTGTTCGTTGATTTCCAACTACACATCCCCAACCTTGGCTTGGCAGCCATCAAAGGTTAATGCAAATTGTCGAGCCACACCAGGGTTATAACCATCAAACTTTCCGATGAAAGGGAGCCATCCGAATTCCTCCAGGTCGCTATATGCACCATCAAACATCAACAAAGCTTGGCGACCATTGGGTTCAGCCCTTACGACTGGAGCCATGGCGCGGGCATCATGGTAGGGTTCAGATCAAACACACAGGAGCATAATCGATATGGCTAACAACTGCAAGAACTCAAAGAGGAGGCAAATCAATAGGCGCGTGCAAAGGTGGTGGGTTAGTTCACCACCATGCAAAACATTAATGGCACAGTACAACACTGTTTAATCAATTATTACATCGCTCAAACCACATTAATTGGTTAACACAGGAACTTAAACAGTGGATAGCTATACCAAGACACCATTGTATCGTTTGAAACCATGGAGAATCAAACCAAAGTTGATACGCGCCATTAATCAATGTAAAATCAAAACCATATATCAATGCGCCAAGTATATAATCAAACATTTCCATTCAATATGAAATCCAACTCAAACTCAAACGTTACCATGTGCTTGTTGCACAATATAATCAAAGTCTTATAACATTGTGACCAACGACTTTATGAAATTGATAAGCTTAGAGGTTAAGATAGTAAGGGTCACATTAATATAAAACAAGATCATCCATGACCCTTATGAAATCAATTATAACTGATAACTTATCATGCTCAATACCTTACCAAAAATCAAGTTGCGCAAATGAAAATAAAGATAGGTGAATGGACATGTTTCAAAAAATCATTCCAGTAACTTAATAGCAAACCAAAGGTAAGTGCCTTTCAGAAAATCAATGAGTAGACCATGACAGTTAGAATAACGATGGAAGAGTTTTCACGCTTTCAATCGTGAAAACTAATTTTAAACCAATTCGCAAACATCGTATAGAATGAAAACATCGTCTCTTTTCAAGATCCGACAGTCATTTGAAGTTCAGAAGATGTAGGTGTAGGCATCTTTTAGAGCAATTAAAAAAAATTGAATTGGCTGCCAACACTGACCAAACTCTACCTCAAGTTGTTTTAGATTGTTAGTTCTTTCCTTAAGATGATCTGTCAATATCTTCTCTCTCATTCGTGCTTCTTCCTTTTGTGTTGCTATGTTGGATTCCAAATACTTCTTTTGATATTCAACATTTTCTTCGATCTTTCTGGCTTCTTCAAACTGAGTTCTTAAGTTCTCGATGACCTGTTGGGATTCTTCAAAAATGTGAACACTTTCCTTTTGTTTCATCAACTCTTTATTGAGTGACTTGTTTTCTTCTCTTTCTTTTCTTAGTTCATCTAAAGCACTAATCAATTATGCTTCATAATTGTCTTCCTTTTCAATTAGTTTTTCTGTCTCATTTCCTTCATGGCATTCTATTTCAATATGTTCACATTTTTCACAATTAAAGCAAAACAACATACCTTTGTTTATTATGTACTCTTTTTTGAATATGTTTGACATGGTGAACATATTGCTTCTTGATATGTACCTGCATATTCTTTGGCATTTTCTAAATCTGCGATGGGTGAAGAATATATTTCATGTAACTTATCCCAAATTTATTTGGCTAATGAACATTTACCAACCTTTTCTCTTACCAAATTAGGTAATCCTTCCGAGATGAAATCCATTGCTATTTTGTTATTCTTCTTTAATTCTTTCTTGGCTGCAGTCTTTGCCCTTTTTGAACTATCATATCCTGTAACGACTGATAGCCAAATATAATACCATATCCACTCCAAAACTCATAATTTAAACCATTATGACCATTAAACAACGGTACTCCATTTTCAGAATAATTCATGATCTCCTTCGAGTGGTTAAATTGTTTCATGAAGGAACCCGCTCTGATACCAATTGTTGGATTACTGAGAGGAGGGGTGAATCAGTAATAGAGCAATAATCCTTTTTAACCACAAAATGAAAGTGTTATATCAATGTAACATTAGCATCCAATAGTTGCAGAGTAAATAAACAATGAAAAAATGAGCAATCATACACATACACAGTACACCAATGTTTTTACGTGGAAACCCAAAGCGAGAAAAAACCACGGAATGTTTTTTCTTATATGTCTTTAAGAATCACATTCATTAGAAGCACCAACTTCCTTTTTCTTCCAGCTGCAACTGGAAGGAGGCTCCAACCCCCTAGTTTCTCATGCTACAACCTAAGAGAATCTCCAAATCCCTAGTTCTCTAGCTACAACCAGAAGGAGGCTACAACCCCCTATGTTATCCGACTACAACCGGAAGGTGGCTACAACCACCTGTCCTTTCCCCGTCCAACTGCCTTGAAATATAAGTAGAATGATAGAACCATTGTCACACTATAACTGTGATATTTATTGTTGTAAACCTGTACCATAAACAAGTGCATCAACCATGCACCAACCTGTACCAATCAACCTGTAATCAGCCTGTGCCATAAACAAGTGCATCAACCATGCACCAACCTATACCTCAACCTGTAATTAGCATGTACCATAAACAAGTGCATCAACCATGCACCAACATGTACCTCAACATGTACCATCAACAATTGCATCAACCATGCACCAAATATGTACCAATCATACATCAAATACACATAAACTATGACTCATCAAGATGTACCAACATCATCAACTATACACCTCATTTATGTGCCAACTCATCAACTAATTGTCTCAACCATRTACCCAACATGTACCTCAACCATATACCGAATACATATATCAATATAACYRTAARAAATTCTCTAGCAATACATCACACTATCCATAACCAAATACCATAAACCATTACATCAAACCATGTGCCACAAYCTCATTGTTATACAACCTCTATTTGTAATATACCTCAACCAAAATACCTCATCAATTTCATCATCCAAATCTGATTTGTAACTCTGTAATAGACCTGGTGTATAYRATCATATATCKTCCTTAACTTTAACAACAAGAGACTAGCATTTTCATCAAACTTTACTTYAGTATCACATGAATCATTTTGGATTAGTCAACAACCCTAACTTGAAATAATCATAAATATGTACATGTAATGAATAAGGATATGAAAATGSTACACAATTTTCTTCAGKGTATTTTACACAATTCCTCCAGATTTCACTACTTGGAACCTCTCAGAAAAGGAGTTATAGAAAAAATGGCATACGTTGTYGAMTTTTGGCTTATTCTAGAGAGCGCACTTGTAGAGCATKCCCSRCAYGGAATATTTGTTGTATGGATMTGAAAATTGTAAATATAATACTACATACTATWCTCTAACCAATACATTTTTTCTTACTGAATTTGGATCGTTTATGAAGAATTTATGACATTTTTCCYTGGAACACTTGTTTTAGACTAGTTTCARGACTAGCCAAAARCCTTATTTTCCWTGGCRTGTAACTCCAAAAATACAACGACCCACAAGATKAAATTTGTATCAYAGATACTTGGATATGTTTCCTCAATGKMYTACCAATKTCAYGCTTTGAATCATTATAKAAAAAAAKTTATTGTGAAAATGGTGAGATGACCTGTAAATAACATACCTTAGAAAGCATCATCAAAAGAATTTATCCTCCCTTGAATTTCGRCCTTCTTTACTTCACCTTCTCTCCGAAATTAGTCTTATATATCCTTTGGTTAMCTTAGTCACMTRTAGATATTAAAYATTCTCAAGTGTGATTAAAATGAGAGAKCCTTGCCTCTTATTTATACTTTCATGTAGCTTCCTCAAGGTGTTACCTTTTAACCATCTTAACCCACTTTCCTTATTTTAGGGTTAACCCACTTCTAATTTYTCCATTAAATTTATTATTTAAATAATTTATTTTGTATTCAMTTTGAATTATAGTATACTCATCACTTCACTTTATTATTTACCTTCTAAAATATCTTAAACCACTTTGACTACTTTGACCTTTTGGGCCTTCTAGATGACTCATGAGGGTTCTCCAACTTCACATGGCCATAACTCTATAACCGTGAGGAGTTATGTGAAATTMCACATACCAATGGAAATGGAATGACATGTACTATMCATCTAKAATATTCTTGCCTAAAAATATATCAAAACTCATACCATTATCCATCAAACAAACTTGGGTCCATTACCCAAACCTGGGTTCTCCAACTTCTCATGGCCATAACTCTCTAACCGTGAAGAGTTATGTGACSTTCCACATACCACCGGAAATGGAATGACATGTGMTATCCATATAGAATAGTATTACCTTCAAATATATTAAAACTCATACCATTATACATGAAACAACCTTGGGTCCATTACCCAAACCTTTGTGCTACTGGAATTCGCTAYCGGACTTTCTCCAAGGGTTGACATCAATCACTAAGGGTTGACATCAATCTACAATATCACTCTCCAGTGGTTGACATCAATGAAAACCAACAATCCATACCAATTTTCCATCAACATAAGCCAATTGTATGACATACATATGATTGCTCCAACAGTGATGACATAATATTTATCTCTTGAAATCTTATTCTTATTACACATTTACATGATTAGTTTCATTAAAATTAATTGGATGATACGAAGGCCTGTATGATTCTTCTACATCCGTGTTGTGAATCACACAAGTTATATAATTACCATTTCAAAAGAGAAGGAAAAAGGGTCCTTGCACAGATGTTATGCCAATTGGGGTTACAAAGGCTCTAACTTCTTTACTATTATGCTAAGTTTGATGACATGCCAAAATATTGGTTAAGGTTTCTTGTGGTACGCATATATATTGTCTCAAGCACATGGTCTCATATTACAACATGTAGTATCGTGGGTATCGTTTGCATATAAAGTATGGATAGAGTCGACATGCTATAATATTGATTATAACCTTGGTGTCATTTGTTTAAAAGGATCGACATTTTATTGGGTTTATGAAATATGGTACAAACTTTGAACAACAATATTGAATGAATGTGTGTATGGTACATGATCATATTTGATATGATATTCTCTCAGCTTTACATAGCATCCACTGTGTAATATGTGATTGGATGTAAGATTTGGTTGAAAAGTTAGCAGACATTATGGTGTTTCCATCCGATTTTGGAGGTGACGTGAAGTTAATGAGAATCAATGCACATCCCATGGGGTTTTCTCTCGAGGTTTACCACCTTTATTGATTGTTTAGTTTTGTTGGAACTCTCTGGAGCTAGTAATTGAGGGTTTGAACTCTAAATCTTGGTTGGTGATTGAATAACGATCCTGGGCAACTCTTTCTTAATTATTTAAGATTTTTTGAACAGGTATGGACATTTTGACTCCTCTTGCATCAAAATAAAACTAATTTTCTCTAATAATTTTGAAAGGTTGGCTCTATCTGGTTGCATCTTGTTTGTATGTGAAGAAAGTTAACTCTGTATTGATTTTGGTATGAATAAAATTGTGAATATTCACTTCTTGATATGCTATCGATGCCAAGTTTTTTTGGGTGTTTATCGCAACCCAGTAGACAAACAAATCTTATCCAAATTTGATATTGTTATTCTGGATATGGGTTACGAATGAAATGTGAAATTGGTTTTCATAAACAATGTATGTGTGTGATCCAAAAAGGATCCAGAGAAGGCTAAGAACAACTCAAAAATCACAGAGGCAACTCAAGACACTCATAATTGCTTCAGTAGACAGAGAAAGGAAAAAAATTCAAAGTTCCCAAAACTCGGTGAAAATGACATGATAGCGAAGAGCACATCACAATATTTCTAGTGGCACAAACGAATCATCAAACAAAGTTATGGATTGAAAAATATTTGCGATCAAAGTTTGGTCAACCTAGCTCAATCAGCAGGGGATGAGTTAGCATTTGTACTACTAACGTCAACATCTGTATGGATGAAGTCATCATATGTATAGCACACATTGCAGGAGAAGGAAGGTGACATGTGGCATGTTGACATCAGCATGATGTCAGCATGGTGATGTGGCAGCACCAGAGGTTGCCACGTGTAACCCGGTTTTGGCATTTTTGGATCGATCTGTGGACCAATCGGATCGTGCCATGTGGAATTCTGTACGCTGACGTGGATTGTTGACTTGGTTGGGGGAAACATGGACCAGTGAGAGGCCACCATGTGGTCCAATCAGAGGTTTCCACGTGGCAGGCGGGAAATGCTCAATGACAGCCCGTGAGCAAAAATTTGAAAAAAAATTAGTTTGGCGGTTCCACCAAATCTGGCGGACCACGCCAAACCTAGACACGGTTAAATCATTTGTATATGGTTCTAGCCCTACCGCTAAACTATCAGAACGGAAATAGTTATATGTTTGTATTGTAACAAATACAAAGCCCAAAAGGGGGCGGCCCGTGGGTTTGATCGCGGGACCTCCTCCCACACATGTGCCTTAACATATCCACCCTAACCAACAGGTCATGGGCCACACATTGGAACCAACACCGAAATTTTTTATTAAATGTTGCATCCACCTAACCACCAAGGGGGAGGTGTGTGTACCATACAACCATTTAGGCATGGAAAACGATGTAGTTCAGTCATTAATGCAAGTTGCAGAGGGTACAAAAACCGAGATGAATTTCTTCTTGATCTTGGGAGTGCTAGAGTTGGATCAAGGCGTGAAAACAATATTTTTTGGGTAATTCAACATCACGAATTCAGTGGTGCTATCCATTTTCTAATCTGAGCATTATTTCTATAGCTTGATTTCAGAATGAGGTATACTTATGTATTTTTCCACATTTTTTTGTTGAGTTAATGAAAGAACCTACCCATTTGAGAGAAGGACCCAGAAACATAGTCCACCGGGGACGAACTCTGTTATCAAGATTTTGTGTTCATATTTGACGCTTATATCTCTTCATTTTTTATCTTTTCCTTCTTTAATGGTGCATTTTAGTTTATACTCATTTAATACAGTTCTTTATAAGTCACTCGATGAAAACATCTCTGATCATGTTGGTATCAGAGCAGTCATCTTTAATTTGAATTTTTTATTGTCAATGCTTACTAGGTCCAAGTTTAAGCAGGGTGAAGGAAATATTAAGACTTTCAATCCCGAATTTGGTTGTGTATACCGAAGGAAGAAAATGGCAGAAGAGGAAAATCATGATGAACAAGAGAAAAACTTTCACATGGTATTTTATCGCATGTCAGAAATGGTCAAACGAATGTATGGAGATTACGAGAAGAGGATGAAGAAGAAAGGGAAGAAAAAGGAAACACATGCAGATGATGATGCTTCAGTAAACCAAGGGGTTGGAGGAGACCCTCTTGAGCCTTTGTCTTCACCTTTGAGTTCTAGTTCTTCTTCCTCTGAGCATTCTCATCATTCTCATCATTCTAGCCATAAAGCCTTTTTTAAGAAACCGTTATTAAATCTTGATGTAAAATTTGTTTTACCTATGTTTAATGGAGATGTTAATCCTGAAAAGATAGATAATTGGATCCAATGGGTTGAAGTGTATTGTCGTGTTCAACATATTGATGAAGAAGAAGTTAAAGTGCAACTGGATTCTCTTCAGTTGGAAGGCACCACTCTCGTATGGTGGGAGAGAAAGCTTCGGGACAAAATTAAGTGTGGTAATCTTCTTTCCTCATGATTGGAATTTAAATCATTGATAAGGAATCAATTGTATCCATTAGGGTATTTACATAAAGCAATGATGGAATTGCAAATTTTAAGGCAAAGTAAAGGTTAAACTGTACAAAGTTTCACAGAATAATTTAGGAAGAAATCTCTTGCATTGAATATTCCTTTGGATTCTTATGAAACTTTAATGAAGTATATTAGTGCACTTCACAGTTATATTCATCATACTTTTCTCTTTTTTAACCCCACTAGTCTTGATGAAGTTTGTGTGCAAGCTACTCACCTTGAGAATAGGAGGAAACATGTTCAAGAAGATCCCACGAAGAAAACTTCCAATCTCCCACATAAAATTTTTAAGAAGTTTAAAAATAAGGACAAGAAGATTGCCATAGTAATGAGAGAAGGAGGAAAGCCATCTTGCACTCATTGTGAGAAAAGCGGTCATGATGAAGAACATTGTTGGAAATTACATCTAGAAAAGAAACTGAAACATATCGATGGAAAGGGGAAGACAAAAACTGTTGCTATAGTGCAACAAGATATTGGTTCCGATTCAAGAGATGAAGGAAAGATCACAGTGGTTGGACTACAAGGTAAATATTCCCTTCATTCTAGTTCAAGTTCCAATAATGAATTTCATGATGATGAACGAAAGAGGAATGAAATATTTCACATAAGGGTTGTATCTAAACAGACTAAGATAGATACATTATTTGATCTGGGTTCCCAAGTAAACTTCATATCTGAAGCACTTGTCAATAAGATGGGTCTTGAAATGAAACCACATATGAATCCTTATCCTCTTGGTTGGGTATGTTATAAAGAAAAACATAATGTCACCAAACAATGTAGGGTCAGATTTTCTATTGCTTCAAAGTTGATTGATGAAGTTGATTTGGATGTTGTACCACTTGATATATGTGGCATAGTGTTGGGAAGTCCTTATGTTTATAATAGAAAAGCAATATTCTTTCGTCATGAGAACAAATACCACCTTACTAAAGGGGGAGTGGAATATATTGTTAGAGATCACAACATGAGGGTAAATACAACACTTGTTAGTGCAGGGAAAATGAAGAGACTCATAAACACTAATAAGAGATATGTACTCATGGTCGTAAGAGAGAAATATGTTGGGACATCCGATGCTTTCCAAGGATGTGATCCATCTCATAAAAAGGAATTAATTGATATTGTTTCTAAGTATGATGATATTTTTCAGGAACCAGATGGATTACCTCCTAAGAGGGAAATCCAACATGAGATACATCTTCAGCAAGATTCTCCTCTTCCTAATGTGGGCATGTACAAGATGTCAGTTGTGGAGATGACAGAGATCAAGAAGCAAGTACAGGGCTTATTAGATCAAGGGGTCATCAGGCCCAGTAAGTATCCTTGTGGTTCTTTGATCATGATGGTTCCAAAGAAGGATGGCACATGGTGATTATGTGTTGATTATCGGGCCTTAAATAAAATCATGGTGAAAAATTGATACCCTCTTCCTCGTATAGATGATTTACTTGATCAACTGAAGAATGTTGTTTATTTCACTAAGTTGGATTTGCGCAGTGGATATCATCAAATCAGGGTCGCAGAACAGGATGCATGGAAAAATACCTTTAAAAACAAACAGGGATTGTTTGAGTGGTTAGTTATGTTGTTTGGGCTTTGTAATGCTCCGGAAAATTTCATGCGTGTGATGAATGATGTATTCAAGCCTTTCCTAGATGAATTTGTGACTGTATATTTAGATGACATTCTTATTTTTAGCGGGACTTGGGATGAACATGTGAGGCATGTAAAGCAAGTATTGGATACTTTGCAAAGGGAAAAGATGTATGTAAAATTGTCTAAATGTGAATTTGGCAAGACTGCACTTGTGTACTTAGGTCATAT
>ML817511.1:0-15688 GCA_009831015.1 Picea engelmannii
TGACCTAGAGGATGAAAGTATAAATAAGATAGCAATGGTCTCTTGTAGATCATCCTTTTTGTGGATCAATGGAGAGCTTCTTGTGAGAATATATTTTGGAGTATTGGTGGAGAGCTTCTTGTGAGAGCTTCTTGAGCATTTTTGGTGTGGAAAACTTGAGCATATTGAAGATATATAGGTGACTGAGGTAACCAAAGTATATATAAGAATAATTTTAGAGGGAAGGTGAAGAAAAAGGGCTAGAATTCAAGGGAGGATAAATTCTTTTCATGATGCTTTCTAAGGTATGTTATTTACAAGCCATCTCACCATTTTTCGTAATAATTTTTTTTCTATAATGATTCAGAATGTGAGATTGATATTGAATTGAGGAAATATATCTAAGTATCTGTGGTAAAAAATTCATCTTGTGGGGCGTTGTATTTTTGGAGATACACTCCGTGGAAAATAAGGTTTGTGGCTAGTCTTGAAACTAGTCTAAAACAGGTGTTTCGGGTAAAAACGTCACAACTTCTTCATAACAGATCCAAATTCAATGAGACCAATTTTTTTGGTTATATTACAGTCGGTAGTATTCTTTATAACATTTTTATATCGATTCAACAAATATTTCATGCGGGGCATGCTCTACAAGGTCGCTCTCTAGAATAATATAGAATTCAACAAGGTATGTTATTTTTTCTATAACTCCTTTTCTGAGATGTTCCAAGTAGTGACACCTGAAATAATTGCATAAAACACACTGAAGAACATTATGTATCAGTTTCAGATCTTTATTCATTACAGTTACAAAGTTATGATTATTTCAAGATAGGGTTGTTGACTAATCCAAAACTAGTCACGGTTGAGACAAGCAATTGATGAGTTGGCACATACATGAGGTGTATAGTTGATGATGTTGGTACATATTGATGAGTCATTCTTGATGAGTAGTTGACACATGATTGGTATATACTTGGTACATGGTTGGATGCACTTGTTTATGGTACAGGTTGATTACATGTTGTTTGGCATAGGTTGGTGCATGGTTGATGCACTTGTTTATGGTACAGATTGATATTTGTTGAGGATTGGTGCCTCATCTCAGTTGGTGTCGATAATGTAAGATGAGTCTTGCATATAGAGATGGTGCTCTTGTAGAGTTGTAGTCTATTCAGTTGTTGCTGAAAAACCCCCAGATTGAAGTCCATAATAAAAAGAAAAATTGTACATACATCTTGTGTTCCTTGTGTTCCTTGTGGAGATGATTTGTTGATGATATATTGCTGATATATGTTGTTGATATGTGTTCACATCTAACTGGTTATAAATGACAGAAATGAGTAATGAGTAAAATGTTGAATGCTAACTAATGAGTTTTGTGTAAGAGGGAAATTTTGGGAAAAAGAGCCCCACACTCATTGACCCGCCCCCTCTAAGTGTGGTAGGTGTGTACAACATGTGTGTGCACTAAATTTGGGTACCACACGGACAAATGTTGGTGTGTTGGTGTGCTTGCTAAATTGGGTACCACACGGATAAATGTTGACATGTTGGTGTGCGTGCTAAATTTGGGTATCGCGCGGAAAAATGTTGGCATGCTGGTGTGCGCGCTAAATTTGGGCACTAAGTGGAAAAATGTTGGCATGTTGGTGTGCGCACTAAATTTGGGCACCGCATGGAAAAATGTTGGCGTGTTGGTGCACGCACTAAATTTTGGCGCCATGCGAAAAAATGTTGGTGTGTGGATGCACACGCTAAATTTAGCATTGTGCAGTGTGCGTACGCATAAAAGGTGTGTGTGGTGTGCACACACAATAACAATGGTGTGTGTGGTGTGCGTAGTATTGGCAGAGCGTAGTAAGAGTATAAGTTTTCACACGACAATTTTGCTAAATGTGCGCGCAGAGTATTGGTGCACGGTGGGGTGTACTAAAATATGGCATGGTGAAGTGCGCAGAGTAAAATGTGCATGGAATAATAGTGCGCGATACAAAAACTGTGTGCAACATGTAATTGAGAAAGAACCAAAACTGTGCGTGGTGGATATTGGCGTGCGACACAAAAGTAATGCGGGCAAGTTATTGGCACGAAAAAGAAGTGATACACAGTGGTTTTAAAGTGCACGAAGCACGATTTACCTTGTGTTGTTAATGCATATGGTAAATATGGGTGTACAGGATGAAATTTGTGTGCGTGAAGTCATTTGGAGGGCAAACAATAGCAGAAAATCAACGATTTTATATGACATTTTATATCATTTAAACGTCATCTTTTTGCAGATCTTTTTTGAGGGCCTTAGGAGCATTTTTAGCAAGTCAAAACCCTAGCTCAAATGAAAGAGCTCAGATAGATCTTTCTAATGGTGTAAATTGTTCATCAAACAGATCTTTTATGAGAAAATTACATCTTAAACAGTGGAGGGTAAATTGTAAGACCTAGCTAGCTTCAAAGAGCCATAACTTTCTGCTCCAGAATCGGATTGAGGCGCAGGAGAAGTCAATGGAAAGATATTGAACCATAGAAGACAGTACTATATCTAAATTAAATTTAAGGGCATGTTAAAGGTGCTTAGTATGGAAAATAAGGTACTTGTAGCATTCCAGACCAAAAACACAAGTTGGCCTAGAACTTCAACAGGCTGTAACTAGCAGCCCATAACCCAGAATGAGGTGAAACTTGGATAGAATGTCCATAATATTTTTATGAAGAAACCCAATTGAGATCATACAAAATCTGCAATCGAGTAAGTACAATAATGCATAATTACAACGCAGAATTGCGCCAAGTGGAAGTATGAACATAAAAGTTAATGAGAAAATTTCAAATGACCATAACTTTCTGCTCAAGACTCGGAATTGAGCATGGAAGCAAGAATTGGAAAGGTATTGGATATTGGAATCTAAATATACACCCATAAAATTGATCCAGACATTCAAATTTCCAAGAAATAAGAAGAAAGAATTATGATATGTATTATCGAACTAGAATGGTTCGTATTTTTAAAAAATTGTTGAAACAATTAGCCTGACAAAGTTTTGTTGGCTGTAGATTTTGTAGAGTTAACAACAACTAGATCAAATCAAGACCAGTGCAGATTCTAGAGAAATGGAAGAGGCATAGGGGACTTACAGTCAGGAGGATGAAATCAGAGGAATGGATATCCATTTGGGCATTGAAGGAACCAACTCCAATGGACATGGGGAAGAAAGGGATGAAAACATGAATATGGCAGAGACCATTAAAAATTTACAGAAGGATTTACAAATCCATAAAGATGATAATGAAAGGATTATGAGAGCCAAGGAGCAGCAGGATGACTTCAACATGAAGTTATTGGAGAGATTGAAAAGAATAGAAAAGTAATTGGATAAGGAGAGTGGCTCAAGTAAATCAGGAAGTCACGGGCCTTTTGATGAGAAAAGAAAAGCAAGAAGTGTTAGCAGACATCACCATCACTCCCCAAGGCATTCCAATAAGAGAGAAGACAACAACTCAAGTCCATCCCCTATCAGAAAGCATAAGAGGTATGGGGTAGATGAGCTACGAGGAGAAATGAACAAAATCAAACCTCCTACATTTTATGGTGAGCACAAGAAGGATGAAGATGCATAAACATGGTTTTTGGGCATGATAAAGTGTTTTCAATTGCATAATTATTCTTCTCATGCGAAAGGTAGAATTGCTATCTATCAACTCAAGGGAAAGGCATCCATGTGGTGGGATCATCTTGTGCAGGTGCAACACATTAAAGAGAAAAGTTCTACTTGGAGGGAATTCAAGAAGTATTTTGAGAAGAAATACTTGACTAAGAGATATTATGACAAGAAAATGAAAGAGTTCTTTGAACTCAAGCTTGGGAGTATGACAACAGATGAATATGAGACAAGGTTTCTATAATTGTTGAAGTATGTCTCTTTCATCAAGGATGAGACAGTTAAGATTCATAGGTATTTGAGTGGATTGCCATCCTTCATCAATGAAAAAATAAAGTATGATAATCCCAAGACATTGGAGGAGACCATAAGGAGAGATAAATGCCTATATGATCAGTAGAAAGCAAGGCCAACTTTCCAAAAATCTTGGGAAGACAGAAAGAAATTCAAGGTGGATCAGAGGAAGAAGGAATCTAAGCCACCATTCTTCAGAAATAATCCGCAGGGACAAAAAACTCCTAGAGATCCCAGAATGATTGAAACAGGGGGTCAAAGGCCAAGGCAGCTACCTATTCAATGTTGGGGTTGTAAAGGGGATCATATGTTCAGAGATTGTCCTCACAGAGGTGAAAAAGTGAGAACTACTCACAATGTACAACAAGCTGAAATAGTGAAGGACATGAGAAGAAATGTCCCAAGGATCTATGCAGCCCTAGATAACAAGCAAGCAGAGTATCAGTCACATATGATTGAAGTGGAAGGTATGATGAACAACCAAACCATTTCTATTTTAATTGATTCAGGAGCTTGTCATAGTTATATAGATCGTAAGATGGTGGAAAGTTTGCATTTGCAAAGAAACAAGCATGGAAAATATTGGTTGGTGCAGTTGGCTATCGGAGCCAAAAGAAAAGTTAATGAGATGGTGAAGTCATGTCTTATGGACATGAATGGACTGAACACCAGGGAAGATTTGAACATCTTACCTTTAGGTTCCTATGACTGTCTAATTGGGATGGCTTGGTTGGACCAGCATCATGCCATCCTAGACTGTCATAACAAGGCCTTTACTTGCTTGGATGAGGAAGGGACCCTAAGGAAGGTGCAGGGAGTTCCCAGGGAAGTAACCATCAGAGATATTTCAACATTGCAGTTGAAGAAATGTTACAAAAAAGGGTGTCAAATATTTGCAGCTCATATGGAGGAGACACCTAAAGATAAGGTGCCAAATTTGGAAGATTATGCTGTCCTGGAAGATTTTGAAGATGTGTTCAAGGAGGTACCAGGACTACCCCCAAAGAGAGACATTGATTTTTCTATAAATCTAATGCCTGGAGAAACTCCAGTTTCAAAGACTCCTTACACAATGAGTACACCAGAGATGAAGGAGCTTCAAATGCATCGTGCAGAAATCTTGAAGAAGGGGTATATACGCCCAAGTGTGTCACCTTGGGGTGCCCCAGTATTGTTCGTGAAGAAGAAAGATGGAAAATTAATATTGTGCATTGATTTTAGACAGTTGAATAAAGTGACTATGAAGAACAAGTATCCTCTGCCAAGGATTGATGATCTTTTTGATCAATTGAAGGATGCAAAGATCTTTTCAAAGATAGATCTCAGGTCAAGATACCATCAGGTAAGGATTAAAGAGGAGGATATCAACAAGACCACCTTCAAGACAAGGTATGGTAATTATGATTTCACAGTGGTGCCATTTGGGTTGTCAAATGCACCAATTGTTTTCATGTGCTTAATGAATGGTGTTTTCCGAGAATATTTAGACAAGTTTTTCATTGTGTTTTTGGATGAAATTCTTATATACTCTAAGTCGGAAGAAGAGAATGAGAATCATTTGAGAATGGTGTTGAAAGTATTAAGGGAGCATCATTTGTATGCCAAATTGAGCAAGTGCTCATTTTATCAAAAGAAAATTCATTATTTGGGGCATATCATTTCAAAGGATGGGATAACAGTGGATCCTGATAAGATAGAAGCCATTAGAGAATGGTCAACGCCAAAGAATGTGACTGATTTAAGATCATTCATGGGACTTACAGGCTACTACAGAAGATTTATTGAAGGATTTTCAAAGATTGCACACCCAATCACTTCATTGCAAAGAAAGGGTGTGAAGTTTTAGTGGACATTGGATTGTGAAAAGAGTTTCCAACACTTGAAACAATTATTAATGAGTGCTCCAATACTAAGGATTATAGACCCAAATGAAGACTTCATTGTATGCATAGATGCATGTAAAGAAGGACTTGGGGGAGTCCTCATTCAAAATGGGTTTGTTATATGTTATGAATCAAGGAAGTTAAATGAGCATGAAAGACACTATGCCACTCATGATTTGGAGTTGGCAGCCATAGTGCATGCCTTGAGGAAATGGAGACACTACCTCATGGGGAAAAGGCTTGAGCTGAGGACAGACCACAATGGTATGAAATATTTATTTGATCAGCCAACTCTAAATGCTAGGCAAACCAGATGGTTAAAATTTCTAAGTGAATATTACTTTGATATAAATCATATCAAGGGGAAAGAGAACAAAGTGGTTGATGCACTCAGCAGAAGAGTGCATGAATTGCATGCTACAACCATTATCATGTACCAATCAGATTTGAAAGATAGAATTACAGAGGTTTCCAAATCAGATTTGCATTACAAGGACTTAGTGGAAAAATTACAGCAAGGTATTTTGCAGTAGAAAATTGAAGATTACAAGCTAGATAATGATGAAATTCTCATGTACAGGGGAAGAATTTATGTACCAAATTCTAATGAATTGAAAAATCTGATATTGAGAGAAATGCATAATGTGCCTTATGCTGGGCACCCAGGATATCAAAAAACTATTGCAGCTGTCAAGAGCCAATATTGTTGTCTAGGCATGAAGAAAGAGGCTGTTGATTTTATTGCCAGATGTTTGGAATGTCAAAAATTAAAGGTTGAGCATAGACACCCAGCTGGTTTGCTACAACCATTACCCATTCCTGAGTGGAAGTGGGAAGTTGTAACAATGGATTTCATCACCAACAACATGATTCTATCATGGTAGTGGTGGATAAGCTTACTAAAGCTGCCCATTTTGTTCCTGTTAAGCTCACTAACAAGGCAACCAACATTGTTGATGTTTATCTGAAGAAAATTTCTAGATTACATGGCATAACAAAGACAATTGTGTCTGACAGAGATCCAAAATTTACCTCAAAATTTTAGAAAGGATTATTTAATGGATTTGGAACAAATTTGAATTTTAGCACAACTTATCATCTAGAATCAGATGGACAAATAGAGAGAGCGAATCAAGTGATTGAAGATATGTTGAGGATTTATGTGATGGATAAACCATCAAAATGGGAAGACTGCCTACACTTGGTAGAGTTTGTTTATAACAATGGGTACCAAGCATCTCTAAATATGAGCCCATTTGAGACACTTTATGGCAGAAAGTGCAACACACCAGTAAGCTCAGAGAAACCAATAGATAGAGCCGTGGTTGGGCCAGATTTTCTCAGGGAAATGGAGGAGTAAATGATAAAAATAAAACAAAATTTAAAGGTTGCCCAAGATAGGCAGAAAAGCTATGTTGATAAGGGCAGAACTCACATGGAATTTTAAGTAAGCGATCATGTATTTTTAAAAGTGGAGGCCAACAGAAGTTCCCTAAAGTTGGGAAATTGTTCAAAGTTGGTAGCTCGCTATTGTGGGCCATTTGAAATCCTAGAGAGGATTGGTCCAATAGATTATATGATTGCATTGCCTACATTTATGTATGTTCATAATGTATTCCATGTATCATTTCTAAAGAAATATATACCTAATGCTAATCATGCTATTGATTGGAATGTGATTTAGGTGGAGCAACAAGGCGCTTTCCAAGTGCATCTGGTACACATTTTGGACCAGAAAATCAAATATCTATGGAATAGAGCTATAGGGATTGTAAAGGTCCAATGGACCTGGTACGGTCCTGAGGATGCTACTTAGGATCATGAGGATGCAATGCGGGTAGAATACCTGCATCTTTTTTAGGATTTTTTAAATTTTGTTGTATATGGGTACATGATGCACTGAGGACAGTGCATAAATAAGGGGAGGGGATTATAATATCCCTAGGCCGAACCCAATTGTAATGTAAATGAAAATGTACTTAAGTTGGTGAGTTGTTTGATATCATTTTGTATGCACATTTCATGGCATAGTGCGTGCATGTACTACGCAATGAAATGATGAAGTGTGCACATTCCAGGATATCGCACGCAACATCTTAAGTGTGTGTGATTGTGAGGCCAGCGAGCCTTTGTGTATATGATATGTTTTATAGGCTGGTGAGCCAATTATTATAAGCTAGGATGCTTATGTTTTTATTAGGCCAAAGAGCCTAGATGTTAAAGGCCAGTGCACCTATTTTTGTATATGTCTCATAATTAATATAAAATACATCATTGTGCGTAGACTGACCACGATAAAAGAGATGGGGGACTAAACTCCACTAGTTAGGGAAAGGGAAGGGCCTAAAAGTTAAGAAAAAGGGATGAGCGAGGGAGCTTAAGACAAAAAGGAATATTATATTAATATTTCTTTAAATCATAAAGTATGGATAATTATTGTATCCTAAGTTCTAAATTTGGGGACAAGTGGGCCAAAGTAGCTCCCAACATGACAAGTGTCAAGTTGGGGACATGCATACATATTGTTGGGACTTAGTTCATTTCCTATCATGTTTTCCATCATTCTTCCCAATATTCCTTCCATCATTCATTCATTCAGTCAATCATCCATGAGCATGCACACACCCATTGAGTTATCCTTTGTATCTTCATGACTGTACCTGAACCCGTATCCATAGCCATTTAGTGTTGGTGTAGTTGGGTAGCTTGGGAGATGGACTGAAGAGGCGGGTTGTCAGGCCCGTGGGATATTGAAGAGGCAGGTTGTCAGGCCCGTGAGCAATTCTCTGGGTGAGAGAATTGTTGGGGATTGATTTCCTGAAGGTGCTAAACTGCAGCTACAGTGCTCTGAGCCTTCCTGTCCAACATGTTGTTGAAGCTTGGAAATGAAGTGGGGCGGGCGAAGGAATGTTGAGAAGAGAAGGGGCACACTTCCTATGTGGGATAGGCATTTGGTGAATGAGGGACTGTAGGTTGTTAGTTTGAGTTGGCACCTGAGACAGATTCTTTCCTGTTGTCTATGAGCTTTAGCCTGGTTAGGAATCCCTTTACCTGGGTGGAGTTTAGTCCCAGCTCAGGGGTGACTCACTGTTGAGAGTGATGAACAATGTGGTCTAAGGCTGGGAGGTTCGTGGAAGGTCTGGACATAGTTGGTGACATTCTTACCAAGATAAGTGCCAATTGTGTGATAAATTAGATGTTGCATTGTTATTTACATGTGTATTTTCATGAGTTTATCTTATGTGTGGTTATGTCTGTCTATATATTTATGTATATTTCATGTATATGTTTACTGTTATTTCAATGTGAATCCATGTATTTACATATGTATTTGTATGTTTATGTTTTATACATAGTGCTTCTGCAAGAGTTCTGCGTGTGTATGTTTTAATTGCATGCAATTAATTTTTTTTATGTGGCATAGCTCAGTTGCATACTGGGTATGTTACAGTATGTTCTGCGGAGAGAGAATAGTAAGAGTTCTATGGCGTAGCATGGTCCGGCATGGATGGTCTGGGATGCTACAATGCTTCTTCATATAAGTTGTGTATCTCTACCACTGTCTCTCAGCCAATGCATCTTATTGATCCACAACTGCATCTACACCCTAGTTCCTTTGTTGGGCCATGGACTCTTTATTCACACACAAATAACTAATCAAATGCACAAAAATAGAAGGGAAGCATCTATCGTACAAGAGGGACCTTCCCTCATCCTTAAACAAAATAGTGTTTCAGGAAGCGCCCATTTACTGGGCCTCCGAAGATCTCTGCATCATCTAGATTGTGCAAGATAAATGTGTTATTGTCTATAACCTCAACCACCTTAAAAGGGCCAAACCAGAGGTTATCAAACTTATCATGCTTGGACTTGTCATCCCTTCTAGCATCCCACCTCAAGACCAGGTCACCATCTTCAAAGATATCTTTCTTGTTTTTCTTGTCAAAGGTTGATTTGATATTGCTTTGGTATGCTTTGGTCTTCTGATCCAGTACTTCTCTCTTTTGTTGAACCTCTATAATCTGGAAAATTCTCCTTTGGATGTTATTTGGCTCCTAAATCTCTTCCTGTAATAGTTTTAGGACTAGTATACTAAGTTGGGTGGGAAAGATAGCATCTACACCATAGAAAAGATGAAATAGCGAGGTTCCCAAAGACTTCATTGTGCTGATTCTGTCAGCCCACAAATCATATTTGCGTTTAGAGTCCCAGGACTTCTTGTTTTGGGTCAAGGACTTCTTGATAATCCTGATGAGATTTTTGTTTGACGACTCTGCCAGACCATTCCCCTAAGGGTAATAGGGAATGGAATGTGTCAAGGAAATGTTATGACTGCCACAGAAGTCAATCATGGCATTGGAACTAAATGCTTGGGAATTTTTTGTTATAAGCTTGTTGGGGCAGCCAAATCTGGCAAAAATATTGGTTTCTAGGAAATTCATGATCACCTTGTCATTGGCATTCCTGGTGGTCACAACCTCGATCCACTTGGTGAAATAGTTAGTGGCAATGAGAATCCACTTGTTTTTCCCACCGGAGGGTGAATTTATCTCACCTATGAAGTCTAACCCCCATTACTGAAATGGACCACTAGAAGTGATAGGTTTTAGGGTTAGTGATAATAACTTTTGTTTTCCTGCAAATTTCTGGCATTCATTGCAGGCCCTAATAGTAGTAAATACATTAGAAAAAAGGGTGGGCCAATAGTACCCTGCCCTTAGGATCTTGAGAGTTGTGGCCTTCCAATGTTGGTGTCCTCCACATACTCTTCTATGCACTTCTATTGTGACTTGTTTGGCTTCATTTTCATCAAGGCATTTTAATGGGATTCTAGTAGGATCCCTCCAATACAAGTTCTGGATTGAAATGAAGAATTTGATAGCCTTCAATGTAAGAGACATGGACTTTGTATTCTTCACATCTGGTGGACATTCAAGATGTTGCAGAAAATAAATGGTGTTTCTGTACCAAGGTGAAGAGGAGTAATTTTCAAATACCTGCATGTTGTCTTGTCCAGGTTGTATGATGGGTGCGTCTGATTAGGTGAATATTTTATGTAATTATAGCACCTTACAGTTTGATTCTGATAACAACTTAGCAAGTCCTTGTCCCTTGATCAACTTGGTGGTTTTATGTGCAGGTCATACTTCACCGTTGAAAGTTAACTTGTTGTTTTCTTATATTTCAAGCCCGAAATGGACTGCTCTGAATATTGTGTTTTTGCTCATGGTTGTTCCCTGTGCATACAACATAATTGATCGACCTATTGTAAGCTCAATTAATGGAAAATAAGATGACAAGTAATTCTAACCAAATCACAATATGTGTTTATCCTTGAAGAAAAACATAAAAACTCTGTGCAAAGAATCATTCAAGCAAGACACCAAGGAAAACCAATTCATTGAACAAATGGGAAGCTAACTTGACCAAACTTAAGAGGAAAGATTTCTAGGAAGGTATGGAAAAGAGAGAGAGGAGGGCTAGGGGTGCAGACTTAGGTATTAACAAGAATCTTCAATCACATCATTATCAACAACGTTATGTTCACATTCTCTCCACTAAACATACATTCTGCGAAATGTGAAAAAGAAGGGAGTTATTTTTTACAAACTTGTAAGTTATTCACAATTAATATATTCATGTATATACGTGAATCACTTTATCTTGAATAGAATATGTACACGATTCATCCCAAGATAAATCGTGTACACGGAGAATTTCAGAGAAAAAGAGAAGCATTGTCCTCAATTTCTCACCTGATTTAAAATTTGAATGGATAAAAAGTTGTAGGAGGGTATGAAACTTACTTGGTGCAAGTGGTGAGTGATTTCATTTCTACAAGCTATTGGAATGTTCGTCAGAAGTAAAAAGGGTTTTCACCAAGAATGTTAAATTTGGTAAATTTTGGTAATGATATGGTCACCAAGAATGTTAAATTTGGTAAATTTTGGTAATGATATGGTAAAATGGTGAGTTTTTTACTATTTAATGTCATTTTTTGACTAATTGGACTAATATTTAATGGTCCTTGTAGTGTTTTCTTGGAATTTAAGGTTTTGGAAGTATACTTTGGGGCGCGCGGGGGGGGGGGGGGGGGGGGTGTCCCTTTTTCCGGTTGACCGAGTATTTTTCAAGACTCTGGGAAGGTAATTTTTTTGTATAACTGGCATATTTGAATAGGTCTCACCCACCTTGCATTTTTCATTTCAGTTGTGATTTACGCTTTTCACTAAGGTTGACCCCATCAACTTGTGACATGAACCCATCTAAATTATTTATGAAATATTGTTTTGTTGATGGTAGAGCATGTCTTCCATGGCTGCCATAGTCAAAACCCCTTTGCATTTTGACACCCATGTTGTAAGTCTCATATTAGGCTCGGGAGTCCCATTAGTCCCGCCATGACTTTGCATTGAATCCTCATTACTTCTTCTCAATATTTTTCTCACCAATACCTATGGAACTCCCTCATTTGTTTGTTTCTACATCTATTGGCATTTTTCGACTTCTTTGGCAGGTATTGTTCTCCTTACTCGCATATAGGGTAGATTCCATTCCACCTGCATTATGAATTTATCCGTATTGTTCACATATTTTCCATAGGGTCAATCCCATTCATTGTGACATTATACCTTCAAGTTTCTCTAAAGGTGTTGTTTATGGATGGTGCAGATTACCTCTTCATGGGTGTCCTAGTTAGTATCTTCCTAGCCATGTTGACACCCATGTTGCAATTTTTTTATAGGCTTGGAAGCTCTATTTAGTCCTTTCATGTCTTTCTGTTGAAGCTTCATATCTTCTTCTCATCTATTGTTGTCCAGTTACCAGCAAGGATTCAAAATTTTGTTGTGTTGAATTGTAATTGCATTGCATATTAACCGCTTGCACTTTTAGGGATAATGTTAGCTTCAACTTAGTGTTGTTGAACCATTTGCTTATGCATTCCTACCAAATGCTAGCCTTTCAATTTATTCCTTTGTGACTCGATACCTTTTATCCTTGGAGGAGACAATCCCCTGAGTGTCCTTATCCTACACATGCTTCCTTGCATTGAGCATAGTATGTTCCTTGCACTCTAGAACTAGTTTTCTTGCCCATGGAACTCATTTCCTCCATTGCACTATAGCATTCTTTTATTCTTTTTCAGGATTTAACAATATGAAAAAAGAGAAAAAAAATAAAAAACAAAAAAAGAGGGGGGAAAACATCTATCTCTTTTGGAAGCAATCTTGTCTCCCTTTAACAAAGCACAATATTTGAGTTGGTGTCTCAATATTATTGGGTTTAGTGGGGATTTACGAGGCCCTCATTTTTTAGCATAATCTCCTATGGATGGATATTACTCCTATCATATGGAGTGTTTTCTTATACCTCCTGTGTCATGAATGTGTCCCAGTTTATAGTCCATGTTGCCTTAGTCATATAATGTTCCATTCTTTTGATAAAGGGAATTTTTAGCCTAATTTGACCATTCTGTAGAAATCCTTGACTTTTCAAGTCCTCCTTCCCATGTCATTCAAGTACTTTTGAGTTTCACAAGTATCTTTGTATCTCACTCATGCTAGAATATAAGGTCCCCATTGACTTATTTTTGGTGGGTTTTCTCTTATCAACTACGACACATTTCTCTAAGAGTATGGCCTAGAGTTGCATCTTGGGCCTATTTGCATCATTTATAGGTGTCCTTGTGCTCAATATATGATAAACCATAATTGGTCATTGACTGAGCAGTTTCCATTGTGTTTGATATCAACAACAATCATCACACATAGGGATTTGTGTGGTATATTGGTTTCCATATGACCCCATTGGTGGATTCCTTGTCTTTGATAGTAGTATTCATCATTGGATACTATTCAGAGAGTCTGTGTCGTGTTTTATTCCATCTGGTGCATGTCAGAGTCGTACCTCAGTGTGGTCCTTACAATCTTTTCGTTTGATTCCTTCCTAATCGTTGGCCTTCTACTACTCCATGTGTTAGATGATGGAGGATTCTTTAATTCCTTACTTCCAGAGAATCTCTTCCTATCAACTTTAGCACATATTGCTCTTGGAAAAGGATCTAAATTCATTTTTAGTACCTTGGGGCTTAAAGTCATCAGTGGCAAGTTCCCTGATTATTGACAGTGGGAATACATCGATGTCCCCTGATCAATAGATTGTATCAGGTATTCGACATCATCTCCTTTATTCACACTTGTTATATTGTACTAGGTACATTGATCCCCATTATTATTATCGTTGGGTCATCTCACGTTTCTTAATGATATACATCAATGACTAGTAATCAAATGGTATCTCGATGTGTTCAACTTCAACACATCTATTCACATAGTGTAGAATCATACCACGACGTTTGGATTGAGGACCTCAAGTGAAGTACGAGCATCACATCTTTTGTGCTCCTACATGACTTACATTATTATACCACCCTCAATGACATTGGTACTTGTAGAGGATCATTTTGTTCACTTCATTGGCTCCATATATCCTCCGATTTGATTATGAGACATAGCTCCACTGTGTATTTATCTTGTGGCCATGATTTCTACTTTTATATATCACATTGATCCATTGTGTATAGTTTTCAAGGCCATGTACATCAGTTATACTTTTATACTCCATGGATCTGCAATGTACTTGATTTGGCGACCATGCTTCTATCACTCCTGAGCATGGGTATACCTGACTCGGGAAGAGAATACTCTTGATTTATTTTGTAGTTTATGTTCTTGTATCAGTTGTTTTGGTACTTTCATTTGGACTTCCTTCAATGCATCCTTGCCTCTCAGAGTTATAATGTATTTCAGCCATTAGTTTCTCTTCTGACCTCACACATTAGGGGGCATCTTTTAAAGAATAAATTTCCACTCCATATTATATTTGTGAGATGGCCTGGTACATTCCCCAGCTTGAAAACATAAATCCCACTCTCCTTCATGAAAATTATCTTAAAAAACCCTGCTTGTGTTGATGTATTCTATCCATGCATGTGCAAATCGCGTACATCCCTAATTTTGTGAAGAATAAAAATATTTCATACTTTTGGGTGTGGTTTACGAGTTTGCCCAATCCTAAACCTCCAATTTCCCATATACAACGAAGTGTAACCATCTCAACCTATTTATGATGGTGTATAAGAACCTATGGGGGTGTATATGGGGGACACAACCTTCGTGCAAGAACATGTTGTCAATTTTCAATATTCCCCATTTGTTGAATCTTTGAGTAGTATCCCTTGATCTAGAAATTTACTTTCCAGTATCTCTTCCTCTCTCCTATATGATCGTTGGGTGTGTTCCTATCCATTTTGGGTCATGTGAGGAAGTAATCCATTATTTATTTGATGCTTGAAGGGTTCAATGGAGGATCTCAAACAATTGGTTTTGAGGCAATGCCATCAATCGAGATCAGGTTGTAACTCACCTATTCATGTTGATTAATAAAAGAGATCTCATTCTCTCCAATCTATGTGAAATTATGCTTAACCAGATTTTATATGTTGAATTTTCTTTACATATCTAGATTTATATATTGCATTTATAATTTGATTTGATAACTAATGTACTATAGTATCTACTCGGTTCCTTTTGCAAGCAGGTAGAGATAAAGGTCTGGAGAAATTCAAAGGTTGAGAGCGAGGATCTTCATGGAACGTTTGGACACAAGGTATGCGATCCTTATTTATCTCCTTTAAGTAATCATTTCTTTATTGATTTGCATGTTAGAGGGTAGGTTCAGTATTTCAAAAATGGTTGTGATCTATTGTGACATAGACCCAAGGTCACAGTGTTGAAAATCCCATTACAGGGGAAGAGAGAGAGAGAGAGGCATACTGAGAGAGAGAGAGAGAGAGAGAGAGAGAGAGAGAGAGAG
>ML817511.1:24688-39174 GCA_009831015.1 Picea engelmannii
GGGAAATCCCTCCTACAGACTAGCATTAAGGGTTTTATCATGCATGCAAAAATAACCTAAATATTCTTACTTTTTACCATCATCTCATGCCTAGACCCCCATTACTCATATGTAAATACAAGGCTCAAGAGATTAAGTTGACGTACCTTATTCTTCGTGTTTGATGTCGATCCCTTTTCGCTCTTGGTCGTTCTTTGACTGCAACTCTCCTCCCAATGCTGACCTACATTCACTAAAGACAAACAAAGAACTTCACATGCATTTGATCTATGAACTAACGGGTTAGAGATTTAATCAATCATACAATCAATATTCCAATAATGATAATCTCATATGGTGGGATGGGAAAAACAATTCTTTTATTAAATTTACAATGATACCTTACAATGATAAAGTCGGATACTGCTCCTCGATCCTGGTCCTGGGATCTTCTTCCACTGTCTTCCAACTGCTTTGCTCTATACTTCTCTTTGCACGAGAATGGATAAAGGTTGGGACAAAGGGAATGCTCAATTGGGTATAGTTTATTTACTATGATTATCCTCTTCCAAATGGGAACCCTAACCCTTCTTTTATAGGCTAGAAGAAGCTAGGTATTTGGTCGAATGTCTGGCCATGCATGGCCGAAAGGTTTAGTTAACTTACCCAAAGTTGTGTGTTACGTTAGCAACTTTCTTTTTTTCGTGCTTTTGTAGGTACACGCGGGCTATCTTGGGTCATCTAGCGTGTACACGCGTGCACTAATGTAGCAGGGCACGTGGGCCTTTATAAAATGGGTTTTTAAGAAGAGTTGTTCAGTAGTGTTTTGGAAAAGAAGGAATATGAGATGGACTAATGCCAGGTAAGCATGTCTGGTGCAAATTAGGGTTATAACAGATGCCCCCTAATGTGTGAGGTCAAAAGAGAATTTGATGGCCGAAATACATTAACAATCTTCACCGATGTGCCGAACAAGTGAGCCCAAGGACCAGAAATCAGGAGGTGTCGTCTTTAAAATAATAATTGTCTCACCGAGGTGGGCATACCCATGCTCGAGATAAAATAAAATCATGGCTACCAATCAAATACACTGTAGATCCATGTCATATAACTATATAAAGTGTAGCCATGAGCAATACACAACAAAGCTCCATCTCGAAATCAAAAAGATATACATGTAGAGTATCCATCTTCTAGAAGCTGATAAGGCCTAATGGCTGAAGATGAGGTCTTCAGAGCTCGAGAAACAACTTCAAAATCTTCAAAACTCGGGTAGAAGTGTAATATGTGTGTACGACTTCACTACCTAGAGGTCTTCGACGACTCATCAGTCATGGACTAGAGAATCTTGATGATCATACTGAAGGCTTCATTGATTTCGAACAAAGACTTGATTGGACGTTTAGGATGGTCGGGCATGAGGGCAAGAGACAAACTACAGAGGGGTCGACTCAGGCTTGGTAAAAACTTTCCTTGGACAATAGCACGACAAATGATGAGACTCAGGCAGCATGGCATTAACATAAGTTTACGAGGCAGGAGGCAATGCAAACTCTCCACATGTTTGGAAGAATAACCAAATAGAGGAGGACACATCTCTATGTAGTGAGAACAACGTCTTAAGGTCGCATTAAATCTTAGAGTTTGATGAACAAATGGACAGATGTGATTTATCCAAGGGAGACTTATTATGCTGCCAATAAAGAAAATACTTTTCCCTTCCTCTTTTTGGGGTATATTTGATTTTTTTTTTTTTTCTGTCTATAATTTTGGAAAAAGAATAAAAGAATGCTACATTACAAAGGAGGAATGAGTGTTGCAAAAATACAAGTTCGAGGCACGAGGACAAGACTGATGTTCAAAGTAAGGACACTCGGGAAAAATCCCTCCTGGGGCCAAAGGTGTTAGGATGTAGAGGCAAAGTGCTACAGGGCTTGCGTATAAGGCATGCTTTAGATGGTTTAGTTGAGAGCAACATGAAGCCAGCATTAGACCAGAGACACAGGTATGCAAATGCAATTAATAAGAGACACAATGGTAACGTCCTTCGATGTAAGTTTAATGAGCCCAGAGAAGGTAAGGTCGACGATTTTTCATATTTAGAGAGTTTGAAAAAACGTAAAAAGAGACTCCAATGTGGTACCTTTTTCGAAGGTAGTCTAGTCGGTTCGAAAAAGGGGTAAACTAGCACCGACAAGACATCTATTCAAAACCATTTTAACGAGTGTGATAAAGACAAGATCACTCAACCATTTTTTCATTTTTAAGGAGTCTAAAAAAAGATTAACTATGGACTCCGTCAGGAATGTTCTTCTGGACCATTTTAATGAGTGTGAAAGAATAAGGTCACTCGACGATCTTTTCAATTTTAGAGAGTCTGAAAAGAGCTTAACTATGGACTCCGTGGGGGTTCCTTTTTCGTAAATTTAGTCCCTCAAGCCCGAAAAAGGGTTAAATTTATATCTGAGAGTACTCTTCTAGGGATCCGAAGCCTCTAGAGTATACCTTTATTCATATAGTTGATCGTCTGGACCGAAAAAGGGGTAAACTACCATTGGATAGACGTGACTTCAAATTTCAGTTTAACGAGCGTGAAAGGCCACAAGATCACTCGGCAATCTTTTCATGTTTAGAGGGTCTGAAAAGGGCTTAAAAGAAGACCTGTGGAGGCTACGACTCATGTATGCAATTGGTTTAGGTAGAGCCCGCTGCTAGGCTCGAACCAAGAGTCTCTTCGATAGTCAACTTGGAAAGTCTCCCAAAAGGGAAGAAAACACAAACCACGATGTAAGTCCTCTCGTGGTATAGAAACCATAGTCATGGCTTCAAGGATAGCCTCATCTAAAGGCAATTCAAAATCTGAGAAATCACACAAACGAGGGTCGACAGTCCCAAAGGGTGAAGTAAACTGACCATACTCCATATGATGATGGAAGTTCTGGCCAGGACTGGGAGAGTCTATCAGTGAAGAATCACAAGCAGTAGGGCTTGAGGATCTACAAACAATGAGATTAGACTTAGAAGGATACTCAAGCCCACTTGGACCAAGAGAGGGAAGCAAGGCCTCCCATGCCCCCATTGAATAAACCAATGGATCAATTGTTGAGACCAAGTATCGAGAGGAAACACATGATTGCACTGGTTCTTGCTCAAAAGCAATTGAACACCGAGGATAAGATGCCACATAATTAACCCGTGGCAAGGTAGATTCAACACGAACACTAGGAACATATAAAGGGGTAGTCTGAAATAATGTTGAATTAGGATGGTGATTATTAGATGCCAGCTGGTCGATAGTGACAATGCTTCCATTGTGATGGAAATGCATCACCCGGAAGAGAGTAGACACTACAACATTCATAGCATATACATAATCACGCCCGAGAAGCATATTGAAATCTAACGAGCCTTGCAGTACTGTAACATCAACAAGGACAATGTTCCCACCTAATGAGATAGGCAACTGAGGAAGAATCCCCAAATATTCACTAGGACATCTGTCAAAAGCCAACAACTCATGCGAAGTAGACACAAGCTTGGGAGATCCCAAGACTTTCCAAACCAAGGAGGATAAAATACTTGCAAAGGCTCCCTCATCTACAATACATCGATAAATGTTTGTTGAATTAACTTCAACCCTTATTTGAAAAGGTGTGACAGAAGGAAGACGAGGCTCAACAAGGTCATTCCAATAAAAGGAAACCATCCTAGGGCTTGGAGGGGGTGTGCTCGGAACGAGCGGAATGCCCCCTTGTTCTGAAAGTATTAAACCGGAAATGATAAAAACATAGTCAGTAGACACGTCACTCCCCAATAGAAGAGTGGGATCATCCGATGACTGCATCAACATGAACACTTTCGTAACCAATGGATGAATAGGCTTCGAGACTACATGGTCTAAAGGCACCTCACCCCGCAAAAGAGGAGTGGGATCAGTCGATGACTGCATCGGCATGACCACTTTCGCAACCAATGGATGAATAGGCTACGAGACTACATGGTCTAAAGGCACCTCACCCCCCAAAAGAGGAGTGGGATCAGCCAACCAATGCATCGGCATGACCACTTTCTCAGCCAATGGTTAAATAGGCTGAGAGACTACATGGTCTAAAGGCACCTCACCCCTCAAAAGAGGAGTGGAATCAGCCGATGACTGCATCGGCGTGACCACTTTCTCAACCAATGGCTGAATAGGCTAAGAGAATACAAGGTCTAAAGGCACCTCACCCCTCAAAAGAGGAGTGGGATCAACTGATGATTGTATCGACGTGACCACTTTCTCAACCAAAGGTTGACTAGACTGTGAGGAAACCTCAAAAGACTCAGAATCAAAAGTGATTGCAGATAGGGACCATAATCTTTGTACCTCTGGAATGCCAGGGCACAAATGAGTAAGGTGATCTCCCTTGTAAAGCTTACAAGGGAACTTAGGCTTATGTCCTATCTGTCTAGGTTTCTCAATAGAATTAATGCCCCCAGCATGACTAGCAGTGGTTGGTTTCACATCTCCAACATGACTCGCAGAAGTTAGTGATGGGTCGATAACATGACTTGCAGAGGCTACAAACCTATTACCAGTATGACTAGCAGTGACTGGACTTTTTCCCCCAGCATGACCTGCAGAGGGTGAGTGTGTGCCCCCAACATAACTTGCAAAGGCTGGGTGTTGGTATTCAATGTGAATTTCAGAGGTTGTCGACCTATCTCCAACATGACTCATAGAGGTTGGTGATTTCTTCTTCCTAGTCTTCCTCTTTCTATTTCGTTTAGACTTCTGGTTACTAGTAACTATACTTTCACTAGAGGTGGGAGAAGGGGGAGAAGGAGGAGAAGAAGACTTTGCTGATGAAGAAACATCAACAGGGTGCCCATGACTTAAGTTGTTTAACTGAGAAGCGTCAAGAGCATTCAGGACATTTGGATTGGTAACCAACCAAACTGGTAGTCCCACATTCAACCCAGGAATGTACAAAGTGGCCATCAAAGGGACACCAACGTTTCCGAAGAAGGGAAAAGCACAAGAATCCCCTTGTGAAAGGGTTCCTTGGTTGGTATGGTCGAGAAAATTAGCCATGAATATCCTATGCATAGGTTCTCCCCTTGTGGGATCGTTCAAGTCCGTAAAAGTCTCACGCACAGACTCTGGCAAACCAGTGGTATCAAAACAACGGCTATAAAGAGGCGGCTCCACGTTTCTAAGCGGAAGACAAAAAAATCCTCACGACTGGCGGAGTGGGTGGTCTACCACCCTAGGTCAGAGACCCAAAGCCACAAATGACTAACTCACTAAGGAAAACTAGGGAGCATAGAGCACACACTAAAAGTTCCTAAAGGAAAATCAAGCAAAGGACTAACTAGTTGGAAGAACAGTTACACCAACCAACACTAGAGCAACTTACCGGTGCAAGTGAAACTCGAAAACGGAAGCACCCTTTGGGTATACTTTGCAAAGCGTGGCCCGATGTTTGTCCTAGGTACCGTTGTATACCCCCACAGTCACCTGTGTATGTCACTAGAAAGATAGGCAACTAGGTTGTCAGTGCGTGAACAATCACCAGGCGGGTACAGTCGACAGTCGGGTAGACCACAATGAGCAGGGTATCAATCCTGAAACCTGCCAAGGGTATCGAAAGAAAGTGGTCTGGAAGACAACTGAGGACCTCAAACGGATTCAAGACCCAAGAAGCTCCGTGGAAAATGCAATCAAAAAAATCCCAAGACAAGCCCTCTATATGTGTTCTCCACTATGATTGGTCTGGCTTTGGAGGGGTTATCTCTGCTACCTTTCTGCACGCGACCTCGTGTTTATCCTCTGTGTTAGAGGGGGGTCTTGGATAACTTTCACGATACTAGACTTCTACACTCCTTAGCACAGACTCGTATGTTTGTTTTATAGCCTTGAAGAGTTTCCTCTCCAACCTAGATCAAGGCTCTAGCTTAATCTAGTTGATGGACGCTACAAACATAAAGTCTAGTAATTTTTAATTAGCGTTCTTTTTACTAGCTTGATTTACTCAAAAGGGTACGGTAGTGCAACTGATGGTGTTAAGACTCTTGCAAAAAATGATGAAACTTATATGAACACTGGCAAAGAATGATTATATATATATATATATATATATATATATATTGAAATGCTTTTAAAATTAGAAGAAAACACAACGCTATGCTAATTTCTTTTTCTTTCTCAAATAACAATGCAAAGAAAATGCCAGCAAAGAAAGAGATCTAACAAACTATTTTTTTTATTTTTTATTTTTATATTTTCTTCCAATCACAACAAAAATAACAAAAGATTCTAAAAGAAACTAATGAATGCACGATTCATGGCCCCCCCTGGCCATGAGGGGGAATTTTTTTTCAAAATGCAACTCATTTTTCTTAAAATTTCAAGCTAAAATAAGTTTAAAAAGCTAGGAAACACAAGAAATCTTTCAATGAAAAAGCAAGCTATGCTAGAATCCAACCTAGGCTAAAACTGCTATGACAGAGACCAAGATTAAATCAAGGAAATCCCCAAGAGGTATAACTTTTGATAAGGAAGAGGATGACTACCTCTCCTTAAACAAAAAATTTCTCAACAGACACGCTACTGACAGTTCAACAACCAGTGTGTGCACGTGAGCTGTGTAAGGTCAGAGCATGTGTACACGCATGCAGACCTTATGCAGGCCACGTGTACCTCTGAAACTCTTAAAAAATGAAAAGACAAGCAATCAAACATTGGCAGAGACTACTGGTATTGAGAACCAAAATCTATTGAAGACTCAAAAACTTACTTTGACAGAAAAGAAAAACAATTCAAGGAAAATTTCATTGAACAAAACCAATATGAGGTGAAAGCTAAGCTATAGACTACAAACAACAAAGACTAGAATGAGTTCCAGAAAACCCCTGAGAAGGATTATTTCTAACAGGGGAGAGGATGATTGCCTCTCCAGAATAAATTTTCTGGAATCATACACGCGACTGACACTTCCTCAGCTAGCATGTACAAATGGGTTGTGGGAAGGTAGGGCATGGGTACACGTGTGCAAACCTTATACAGGTCGCGTATACCTCTGTGGGTCTCTAAAAAGAATGCAGTCAAACAAAGAAACAGAGATAACTGGTATGGAAGACCAGAATCTCTATTAGCTCAGACTTTTGCAGAAACTTTAAAAATGAGGAATGAAACCAGTTCTTAAAAATACCCAAGAAAAAATATTCCCAGAAACCCTATAGATCCCTAGTATGGTCGCCAATTCTGTTGTGGGTGGGAAATCCATCCTACGGACTAGCACTAAGGGTTTTATCATGCATGCAGAAATGACCTAAAGATTCTTACTTTTTATCATCAGCCCATGCCTAGACCCCCATTACTCATATGTAAATACAAGGCTCAAGAGATTAAGTTTACGTACCTTATTCTTCATGTTTGATGTTGATCCCTTTTCGCACTTGGTCATTCTTTGATTGCAACTCTCCTCCCAATGCTGACCTGCATTCACTAAAGACAAACAAATAACTCCACATGCATTTGACCTATGAAATAACGGGTTAGAGATTTAATCAATCATACAATCAATATTCCAATAATGACAATCTCATATGGCGGGATGGGAAAAGCAATTCTTTTATTAACTTTACAATGATACCTTACAATGATAAAGTCGACTACTGCTCCTCGATCTTAGTCCTTGGCTCTTCTTCCATTATCTTCCAACTTCTTTTCTCTATACTTCTCTTTGCACGAGGATGGCTAAAGTTTGGGACAAAGGGAATGCTCAATCGGGTATAGTTTTTTTACTATGATTCTCCTCTTCCAAATGGGACCCCTAACCCTTCTTTTATAGGTTAGTAGAAGCTAGGTATTTGATCGAATGTCCGGCCATGCATGGGTGAAAGGTTTAGTTAACTTACCCAAAGATGTGTGTTCCGTCAATAACTTTCTTTTTTGTGTTCTTTTGTAGGTACATGCAGGCTGTCTTGGGTCATCTAGCATGTACACGCATGCAGTAATGTAGCAGGGTGTGTGGACCTTTATAAAATGGGTTTTTAAGAAGAGTTGTTCAGCAGTGTTTTGGAAAAGAAGGAGGTGAGAGGAGTTAAACTTAGGTATAGGAACGCATGCTCTAGAACATGTGTGTACATTCTCAATATTGTTCTTAGAGCACGTAAGTGTGTTCCCTTCCATTTTTTTTTTTTCAGGTAGGAATGAAAACTCTAACATATGTTTTTTTTAATTGGTTTCCTCGTATTTAGGTTCGTGTTCCTTCCATTTCAAGATTTTTTTGAGGTAGGAATGAGAACTCTAGCATATGTTTTTTTTGACTTGGTTTCTTTGCATCTAGGTGAGGGATGACAAGCATTGTTGTTTGGTCTGCAATTACATTAAAACCTCCAATTTTATGAATACCTCTCGATATCTCTATTTTTGGAATTATTTTTCTATAAGCTACACAGATAGAGTCCACTATGAATATTTCAAATATATAATTTAAAACTAACAATAATAATGTTTACTATTTTGAATCTACGTCTTTTGTTTCTACTATAACTTTTATCAGCATAACCATTTTTAAAATAAGTTATATGGTGCACTATAAGGGACTAAGATCTACCCTCTAAAAAATAAATAAATAATTGTTTGATAATGTTAAGACCCTCGACGCTTAGAATTATACAATTTTTTTAAGGAAATTCCATGGTTAAGGTACTCAACACTTCACTAAGGTACACAACACCACTAATAGAGACATACATTTTATTTTGCATGAAAAATAACATACCAATACAGTTAGAAAAAAACAATTTTCACATAATTATTCACAAATTCTATAAATAAAAATTATATATTCGGAAAGATAATTCAATTTAGTACATTTAATATTATTACACCATATTCAAATTCATTGTAAAAGTACCTTGAATAATTGCTCCAAGTTAAAAGACTATTGTTTTTACGTGTTTACATTGCCACAAACAACTCACGAGAGACCGTCATTATGTTGCACCCACCCTGTGCTTGTAGAAGTGGTGATGGTTAGGCCCATTTTTTATTTAAAATGTGTACATACATATATCTTGTTTATATTAATAATCAAATGAAGCATCTTATAAAAATCTAACTATAACACATCTTATAACAATAAATCCAACCATTGGGAAATAATGTCCAAGGAAGCAATCACCCCCCAACCACATGCATCTATGTCCATATTCCACCTTGAGATGGGGTTATGACATGACAAGGGCTTATAAGATTTACTAAAGTCTCTCTTTGACAATTATTGGTGAAAATCTCTTGTCATGTCATCATTGTTATTTAAATTTGGTATTTTTTTTTCCCAAATCTACTTAATTGATGGGAACTTTGATCATGGAATTTTGTACTCAAGGTTTTTGCCAGGCTAAACATGTTACATTTTTTACCCTTTCCAATTTGTGATCATGAGAATCTAACTAGGTGATATTTCCAATATTTCAATTTTGGATTCCATCAAATTATCATTTTAAATGCAAAAATGGATTCAACACCAACAAATACCTCTAGTACAATTAGATTGTGAAATGTTAATATGTGATATATCTAATTTTATCAATTCAAAATTATTCTTTTCAAATTTAATTACAAATATGGTGGTTTCCCTTTCCATTATTTTTAACACCTAAAAAACAAATTTGTAGTTTAAAATACTAATTTTAAAATACTTACAAATTTAATAAGATGAAAGAATCAAAATAAAATATTACATCACTTAAAAAAAAATGGCTTTATCCCCTTATTAAATCATTCCAATATATAATATTGGAAAACAAATAAATATCTTAAACATATAATTAAATATCCAATTCAATTTGTTGGTTACATTGAGAACTACTTAAAAATATTAAATATCCAATTCAATTTGTTGGTTACTTTGAGAACTACTTAAAAATATATCCATATAACTTCATTGGTGAAGATGTCACGATACTTGATTGATTGTTTCAATGCTTCCCAATTCACAAAAAAATCTTTCTAGAAGACATTGAAATATATAATAATTAGATTATTTAATCTTCAATTTTCAATACCTTAGAATTATTTCGTTTCTTTGAGTTTTCTAATTAGAATTTTCTAAGGGTTAAGTGATGGGGTTGATGGGGTTGGTGTGCCAACAAAACTCATTAGAATTTTCTAAGGGTTAAGTGATGGGGTTGAGTTGCTAACTTTTTTTCTCATTCTCACTTTCATGGATATTAAGAGTATCCCATCATTCTCTAGGGTTGCAATTCATGGAGTTTATGTGATATGACAATATTTTTTCTCCTTCTCGCTTTTGTGGATATTCATGGTATCCAATCATTATCTAGGGATAAGTCATCGATTCCATGTGTTGACACTTTTCTCATTTTCATTTGCATGGATATTCAAAATATCCATATCAATTTCTAGGGACATAAGTCATGGAAGTGATGTGACAACCATTTGTTTTCATTTTCAACTGCATGGATATTTGGAGTATATGTTTTTAAATAAAATGTGAAAATGGTTTTACAAGTTATGAACTGGTCTTACGAGTTATGTTTTATATTAGAGTACGGTTTTGTAGACATGGTCTTACCAATTATATATATATATATATATATATATATATATATATATATATATATATATATATATAATTGGTAAGACCATGTCTCTAAAAACCTATAAAACCATACTTTCACATCAATTCCATGACTTATGTCCCTCGAAATGGATATGGATATTTTGAATATCCATGCAAATGAAAATGAGAAGAAATGTGGACACATCGAATCCATGACTTATTCCTAGATATCATGAATATCCATTTTATAGACAATATTATGAATATCCACGAAATTCAGAAGGAAACAAGTTAAACAACATGAAAGATAAGAGGTTTCCTAAAATTGATTTCAATTTTATCTTCGACTCAAGCTATTGGGGAATCGTGGAAGATGTCATTTTGCACAATAAAGATACTATTAAAAATATCATTAAATCGAAATTTAAGGAGAAAATGTGGTGTGATAAAGAGTAAGAGGAAAAAAGAAAATTAAAGTATTACAAGGAGGTAATCAACCCTAACCTAGAAATCAAAATTGTCTCTCAGTTTTGACAAGTGTAAAGAAAAAAAACAATTGTTAACATAAGAACAAATTCTCACTGGCTCCATGGTGAGACTCGGAGTTGATCAATTCCTAAAGAATTGCAAGTAATCCCTACCCTCTTAAGGTCCAAAAAACCAATTATGGAAGTTCATTGTAACACCCCGGGTTTCGAACCCCCATTTTAAATAATGTATTGTTATTGTTACAATGTTGAGAGGCCTGAGTGCCCAAACAATTATTAAAGGACTAGTATGCCCAAGAAATGTAATGTTTTGATCATTATTAATAATAAAAACATCGATGGTTGCTAGACAGACAAGGACTAGAGTTATAGGGGGCTATGATTCCACAAGAGAGGGGGCTTGAGGGGATAAATGTTTATTCCTATGTTAATTACCCTTTTTGCCTAAGGGAAGGGATCGGTTACGTGAGCTTCTTGAGGAAGGCCAGGAGGTTCTTGATTCACCATGAAAATATTTAAAACCATCCCTCGTCTGATTGTGGGGTTGGTCGTTGGCTCATCCACTCCTTCACTCCTGCATTTCGTACCATTATTTCCCTCACGCCCTTCCATGTACTCACTCACCCATTCATTGATCCATCATCACCTGCGTCTTGGCTTGGAAAAAGGAATCGAACTGCTGAGAATTAGCCACGGGATAGTCGGTTATAATGGTCGCTAGTGCAATCCAGCCATGACCTGGGGCTTGCATGTCTGAGATGCATTGGCCTATGCCCTGTTTTTATCACAATTGAGAGTCCTAAGAGTTCCAGCATTGAGATTCTGGATGAGTTGTGCTAGAGGCCCTAGAAAAAGGAGAAGGATTGCTTGAGGGACTGCATGGCAGAGAAGGGTGGAGGTTCATTCTCTTGGGCAGTACAGGATGGGTAGAAGAGAGTTGGGTACTTCAATTGTTGTGGGTGTTGGGAAACGTGTGAGAGCTTGAGAGTTGACTGGGTTGGGAACCCAAGTACACTATGGAACCGTCCTTGTGGATTCATAGCTCTGGTTTAGGGGTGACACTGCTGTCGAGATTTGGATCAATGGTGTCTATGGCTGGGTGGAACGTCCTTGGTTTGTAGCCAGTTGGTGTTGCCTTTTTATAAAGATAAGTGCTCTCTGTTGTGATATTATTATCTGTGTATGAATGTATTCCCCTGTGTATATTTAATTATCATTTAATTGAATCTTTAGACTATGCATGCTTGCTGAATACTGTTGTGCATGTCATTAAAGTCTTTTCTTTTATGCATCCTTAGATTTTAAAAAGGTATCGGTAAGAGAAAGAAGCCCAAGGGCAGGCTTGAAGGTACCATACCCCGGCTTGTGGGTGGCTGGGGATGTTATAGATTGATATCAAAGATTCTGGTTGAAACACCGGGCTGGTATGGGCCGAGTCTGTTGGTCAGAGTCTCGGGGTTGGGATCGAATTCTAACTGTGAAGTTGAAAATCTCAGGAGGAATGGCGCTGCAGAATCTACGCAGGAGATAGAACGTCAGAGGCCCATCATAAGGGGTTCGAAGGATCATGATCATCCCTCTTCGAATTCGAGAGTGATCGACACTCTAGTATTAGGAGAGATCCAGGATCATTGGATCAGAGGACATGTGAACAAGGGTCGTTCGATGAAAAGTAAGAAAAGGCTAAGGTCAAAACTGTCAGATCCCATTGGAGAGTGAGATCAATGGACATGAGGAATTGTGGGGAACCAAGTTGCATGGGAGATAATTTCCCAAGGTGGTCTTGCAATCCAAACCATGGTTTCACCAAGGGGTTATGTGTCAACATCAGGAGAATTGCGGGGCGAAAAGAGGGTTACTTCAAACCATTGATGCATTTCCCCGCAAACTGAAAGGAAAGCAGTGATGTGACCTTCTAATGCTCAAACATCGAAACTGCATATAGCCAAAGTAGTTTGGGGTCGTCCATCGTCAAGGAGAGACAGGTGGCACGAGATCCATAACTCTGGAAGTTGTGGACGAGGACGAGTTGAAATAGTCGAAGTAGATCCTGACTGTCGATCACTAAAAAGTATGTGTCAACAGATCGGTAACTCCGAAGAAATCTGTTCGAGAGGTTTTCAGATGAGATTTTAAACTCCCGAAGCCCAGAGAGTCGGAGAGTCTAAGTAAATCTCAAGCGTCAGATCATCCAAGGAGAATTTGGGCCATCTGATCCAGAAGAGACGTGGCCTAAATATGTGGATTTTGGGTGAAGGCCCGAAGTAAGCCTCAGTCATCCGATTCAAGGTGACACGCGACAGAATCTCGTGTACTTTGAGGAGGTTTGAAGTTTTAGATTTCTGAAACCCGAAGATCCGAAAGGATCTCATCCATTTATCTGTCGAGAGCCACGCATCACCAGATTTAGGGCTTCGGATAAAATCCAGTGGGGCCAAATAAGTTTTGAAATTTGAGATTTCTGAAGTCCGAAGAACTGAAGTGAACCTCAAACGATAGATTAAGGAGGACACATAGTGCAGATCCGTGGACTCTGGTTAAGACCTGAAGGGAATCTTAGTCATCCGATCCAGGAGGACACATGGCAACATATTGGCCAATTCAGGAATTTGGAGTTTGGGAGAATTGGAAGTGTGCTAGTATGGAAACTCCAAAAGTCCCGAATCCCAAAGAGTCAAAGTGATGGGGCACGATGACGTCACCTAGAGGTGATGTGGATCCTGGATTCCCGAAGTGATGTGGCTTGCGGACGTCACCTAGGATGACATGGACACATGAGATGTGTGCCACGTATCAGTAAGTTTTGAGCATATGGAGCATTGAAATGTCAGTTAGAACGTGAAAGGTGTCACCCGCCCAATTGGGCCACGTGTCCACTTCCAGTATTTCACCACGTGGTGACAGATCATCCAGTCCAGAGACTGGGCACTCCAGTGGGGAATTATGTGACAGGTTGTGTTGGGTCGAAAACTCCCAAAGGCCCAAAGGTCGGAGTACATATTGACCGTTGATTCCAGAAGACACACATCGAAGGATCCTCGACTTCAGGTGAAAGCACTCTAGGAGGAAGTGTAGGAGGAAAATCTTGAAACTTCCGAACACCAAAGAGTCGAAGCGATTCATAGCCGTTGATCTGTGGGAGGACACCTGTTGGTAGATCATGAACTCTGTGTAAAATCGTTTCGGGAGGAGGCAAGCGAGGAAATTTGAGACTCCCGAAGCATGGAGTCCTGAAGTGGATCTCGATCGTTGATCGTGAAAGAGGACAAGGACCGTTGATCCGGTCCTGGCTAAAAGTTCTGTGTGGTATACCTAGGGAGGTAATATGGGGTACCTAGGGAGGTACCCAATGGGAATGTAGTTATGTGTTATTAGTGGAAGTCATTTAATATATGAGAATGTGGTCATTCAATGTAAGGTGGACTAGGTCCACTATACTAAT
>ML817511.1:42521-84664 GCA_009831015.1 Picea engelmannii
TCCTTCCATAAGGATTAATATATGGTGTTACCCTACCTCAAGGGTTTTCTCTATTTCTTGTGTTCATGTTATGGTGAATGGTTTATGGTTTATTCTTGGTTATTTCTGAAGTATATTTGTAGATCTGGTTTAGGTACTTAACATTCTGAAATCCCAAAGCTTTGGATGAGCACTTTTTCAGCTAAGTGCAGGGATAAGGGCTAAAATGGTGGTCTTCAAGACAGAAAAGTGCTAAGGAAGGGTTTAGTCGTGGTTTCTAGTCGTGGTCACCTGGGAAGGTGGTTTGAAGGAAGCACCTTCGCAGGTTGAAATTCGGTGTCAGCCAAGGATAACATGACATTGCTATTTTCATAGAATGGGGATATGATCTCCATGAACAAAAATAAAAATAAAGATATCTATAGCATGGTTTGTAAATTTTGTTTATCGTATGCATAATTATAACAAAATGGTCGCTCGCACATTTGGCAGAATTAAGGGGTTTAAACACCTCAACTTAGGATGTGTATTGAGGAAATGGAACAAGGTGATGGAGCCTCCAGTCATGATAAGGAGGTCAAAGGATAGAATACCAGAGTTGGTAATGCAGATACATAGTCCAATGGATGCAAGGGAAAATGAGAGAAGGAAAAGTTAATAGAACAGTAAGAAGCCTGAAGATGGAAGTGTAGAGCTACAAAGAAGACAATGAGAGACTGATGAGAGAACAAAGTCAGATAAATGCTCAAGTGTTGCAGAGCTCAAATCAGTTGCAGAGACAAATGAAGAAGGGATCAAACTCAAGACAAGAGGAAGAAGGTAGGTGTTATGAAAGAAGGGATGATCATGGAAGAGTTGGTTATTCCAGAAGTGCTAGTAGATCTCATGGACACCACTCACCTCCTTACTTAGAAATAATTTTTTATGCATCGGACGATCCTGTAAGCAGTCTAGAGGTGTCTCCTGTCAAACACCAAAGAAGGAAACAAGAGGTAGATAGTTTGAAAGGAGATTTGAGGAAGCTCAAGCCACCTTCCTTTGAGGGTGAAAGAGAAAGGGAATATGATGTCGAAGCATGGTTTCATGGGCTCAGGAGATATTTTTAGTTGCATAACTATTCATCCAAACTGGAAGCCAGGATTACCACTTTCCATTTACACCGGAAAGCTTCAATGTGGTGGGACCAACTGAAGAAAGTGGAACATGTTAATGAAAGTAGGATCACTTGGAAGAAGTTCAAGAAGTACTTCCAGAAGGAGTACCTCTCAGAGAATTTCTATGACAAGAAAATGTAGGAGTTCTTTAAACTCGGGTTGGGAAGCATGACTATTGCAGAATATGAGAACAAGTTATTGTGATTGTTAAAGTATGTCAAGTTCATTGGTGATGCGAAAGTGAAAATACAGAGATTTCTAAGTGGACTGCCAACCTTTTATAAGGAAAATATCAAGTATGATGAACCTAAGACCTTGACAGAGGCCATCAAGAAGGATAAATACCTGTATGAGCAAGGTAGGGGAAGAGAATCTCTGCAAAAATCTTGGAAGGACAACAAAAATGCGAAGTCCGATCAGAGGAGGAAAGGATTCAAACCTTCCTTCAATAGGAATGAGCCTAATAGAAATCATCAAGATCAATATTCTAAGGGAGATTTCAAGAAGGAAGATTTCTTGGGAAAAATGGGAAGACAACCAATCCAATGCTAGGGATGCAAGGAATATCGCATGTACAAGGATTGCCCACACAGAAAGGACAGAGTGAAGACTGTGCAAAACATCTAAAAAGTTACAATAGTCGAAGATATGGGAAGAATCTATGCAGCTTTAAATGATCTACAAGTAGAGTACCAGTCCAATATGATCAAGGTGGAAGGTAAGATCATAAATCAGTCTGTTTCTATTTTGATTGATTCAAGAGAAATTCATTGCTACATTGAGCCTAAGATAGTGGATAGATTACATTTGGAGAAAAGTAAACTTGGAAAAACAAGTTTGGTTCAGTTAGCCACTGGAACCAAAAGAAGAATCCATGATATATTCAGAAGTTGTTCCATAAGTCTTAATGGCATGAATACTAGTATTGATCTAAATATCATACCATTGAGGTCTTATGATACTCTGATTGAAATGGATTGGTTGGACAAACATCATGTTGTCCTAGATTGTCATAACAAGACATTTACATGTCTTGATGGAAATGGAAAATAGAGCACCATGAAAGGAGTTCCAAGACCCATCTCTATAAGGGAGATTTCAGCCTTACAACTAAAAAGATGTTTTAGGAAAGAATGTCAATTGTATGCAGCTCATGTGGAAGATCCATATAATACAAAAGGGCCAAGCCTCAAATATTTCTCGGTACTACATGAATTTGAAGATGTATTCCAAGAAATACCAGGATTGCCACCAAGGAGGGAGATAGATTTCTCAATTGATTTAGTGCCAGGAGTTTCCGTGGTGTCAAAAACACCTTATAGAATGAGCACACCAGAGTTAAAAGAATTACAAATGTAGTTGGAGGAATTGTTGAAGAAATGGTACATACGTCCAAGTGTTTCACCTTGGGGATCACTAGTACTTTTTGTCAAAAAGAATGATGGAACCTTGAGGCTGTGTATTGACTTCTGATAGATGAACAAGTACACCATAAAGAACACGTATCCTCTACTCTGAATTGATGTCCTCTTTGATCAACTAAGAGGAGCAAAGATATTCTTAAAGATTGACCTGAGGGCAGTATACCATCAGGTAGGAATCAAGGAAGAAGACATTCATAAGACAACATTTAGGACTAGGTATAGACATTATGAATTTTTAGTGGTGCCATTTGGACTGACCAATGCACCAATTGTCTTCATGTGCTTAATGATTGGCATATTCAAAAATTATCTGGATAAGTTTGTCATAGTATTCATCGATGACATATTTATCTATTCTAAGTGAGCATGAACATCACTTAAGGCTGGTATTGCAAGTACTGAGAGAACATCAGTGGTATGCCAAGTTGAGTAAGTGTTCTTTTTATCAAAAGAAGATCCATTACTTGGGACACATTATTTCAAAGCAGGGCATAGCAGTAGATCTAGAGAAGATCGAAGCCATTAGAGAATGGACAACACCCAGAAATGTGTCAGACGTAAGATATTTTATGGGATTAGATGGCTACTACAGAAGGTTCATAGTAGGGTTCTCTAAGATTGCTCATCACATCACTTCTTTGCAAAAGAAGGGAACTAAATTTGAATGGACACTCAAGTGTGAAAACAATTTTAATCTATTGAAGGAATTACTTACTAGTGCGCTTGTGTTAAAGATTGTTGACCCAAATGAAGGTTTTGTGGTATGTACAGATGCATGTAAAGAAGGAATCGAGGGAGTCCTCACGCAAAATGGACATGTCATTGGATATGAGTCCAGAAAGCGTAAGGAACATGAGAGGAAATATGCCACGCATGACTTGCAACTTGCTGCCATTGTTCACGCCTTGAGGATGTGGAGGCATTATCTCATGGGGAAGAAATTCAAATTAAGGACAAACCACATTGGCCTGGAGTATCTTTTTGAACAACCAACATTGAATGCTAGAAAAACAAGATGGCTGGAATTTTTAAGTGAATATGACTTCGATATCAAGCATATAAAGGGAAAGGAGAATAAAGTTGTTGATGCACTTAGTAGAAGAGTGCATACCATGCATGCTACTGCTGTCAGTATGCATCAGTCAGACTTGAAGAGCAGAATTTCAGATGGTCTTGTTACAGACCAGCATTACCTACAAGTAAAGGAAAACTTGCAGCAAGGAAATGTACAACATAAAATAAAGGAGTACGAGATAATGGAAGACGGATTATTCATGCATAAAATTAGAATCTATGTTCCTAGTTCTGGAGAACTGAGGAATTTGGTACTAAAGGAAATGCATGATGTCTCTTATGTTATACATCCTGGTTACCAGAAAATGATTACAGCAATAAGAAGCCAGTTCTTTTGGCCGAGAATGAAGAATGATGCTACTGATTACATCACTCGATGTATGGAATGTCAGAAGGTGAAGGTTGAGCATAGACACACAGCAAGGTTGCTACAACCATTTCCAAACCCAAAGAAGAAATGGGAAGTGATCACCATGGATTTCATCACAGGATTACCCAGAATGAATAAGAAACATGATTCAATCATGGTGGTGGTTGACAAATTAACAAAGGCTGCTCATTTTGTGCTTGTGAAGACAACACATACAATGACTAATATTGCATAATTTTTCATGAAGGAAATTTCTAGGTTGCATGGGATACCTAGGACAATTGTCTTGAGGCAGAGATACGAAGTTTACCTCCAATTTATGGAGGGGATTGTTTAAAGGATCTGGCACAAATCTAAAATTTAGCACAACATATCATCCCTAGACAGATGGAAAAATAGAGAGGGTCAATTGAGTAATTGAAGACATGTTGAGAATGTATGTGATGGATAAGCCATCTCAGTGGGAAGATTACTTACACTTGGTTGAGTTTGCATATAATAATGGGTATCAAGATTCATTAAGAATGAGCCCATTTGAAGCTTTGTATGGTAGGAAATGCGATACTCCAGTAAGTTGGGACAACCCAACAGATAGAGTGGTATTTAGGCCGGAGTTGCTCAGGGAAATGGAAGACCAGGTGGTTAAGATCAAGAAGAATTCAAAGGAAACTCAGTATAGACAGAAATTTTATGTAGACAAGAACATGACAGCTAGATAATTTAAAGTAGGGGAGCATGTACTTTTGAAAGTGAAGCCCAAGAAAAACTCTTTGAAATTGGGTAGTTGTACAAAGCTGGCAGCCAGATTCTGTGGTCCATTTGAAATATTGGACAGAATAGGGCTAGTTGCATACATGCTTGCATTGTCTGCTTCCATGAATGTACATAATGTATTTCATGTATCTTTATTAAATAAATATGTACATGACCCTAACCATGTTATTGATTGTCATCTGATTGAGGTAGAGATGGAGGGAGATTTTCAGGTCTAGCCAGTGCGGGTATTGGACAGAAAGGTCAAAATGGTCTGAAATCGAGTTATAGAGATGGTAAAAGTTCAATGGACCTTCTACAATCCTAAAGATGCTACCTAGGAGAATGAAAATGCCATGCGGGCAGAGTACCCGCAGATTTTTAAATAAATTTGAGATTTTGATCTCTATTTTGTATATGCACTAAGGACAGTGCCAAGATAAGGGGAAGGGATGTAACACCCCGGGTTTGGAGCCCCCATTTTAAATAATGTATTGTTACAATGATGAGAGGTCTGAGTGCCCAAACAATTATTAAAGGGCCATTATGCCCAAGAAATGTAATTCTTTGATCATTATTTATAATAAACACATCGCTGACTGCTAGACGGATAATTACTAGAGTTATAGGAGGCTATGATTCCACAAGAGAGGGGGATTGAGGGGATAATTTTTTATTCCTATGTTAATTACCCTTTTTTCCTAAGGAGGGAATCGATTACGTGAGCTTCTTGAGGAAGGCCAAGGGGTTCTTGATTCTCCACGAAAATAATTAAACCCATCCCTGGTCTAATTGTGGGGTTGGTCGTTGGCTCATCCGATCCTTCACTCTTGCATTTCGTACCATTCTTTCCCTCATGCCCTTCCATGCAATCACTCACCCATTCATTGATCCATCCTCACCTGCGTCCTGGATTAGAAAAGGGAACCAAACTGTTGAGCATTAACCACAGGATAGTTGGTTGTAATGGTCGTTGGTGCAATCCAACCATGAGCTAGGGCCTGCATGTTTGAGATGCGTTGGACTGTGCCTTGTTTTTCTCACAACTGTGAGTCTTGAGAGTTCCAACATTGAGATTCTGGACCAGCTGTGCTGGAGGCCCTGGAAAAAGGAGAAGGACTGCCTGAGGGACTGCATGGCAGAGAAGGGTGGAGGTCCATTCTCTTGGGTGGCACAGGCTGGGTAGAAGAGACTTGGGTACTCAGATTGTTGTGGGTGCTGGGAAACCTGTGAGAGATTGAGAGCTGATTGGTTTGGGAACCCAAGTATAGTCTGGAACCATCCTTGTGGATTCATAGCCCTGGCTCGGGGGCGACGTTGTTGTTGAGATTTGGAGCAATGGTGTCTACGGTTAGGTGGAACGTCCTTGGTCTGCAGCCAGTTGGTGTTTCCTTTTTATAAAGATAAGTACTCTCTATTGTGATATTATTATCTGTGTATGAATGTATTCCGTTGTGTATATTTAATTATCGTTTAATTGAATCTTTAGACTATGCATGCTTGTTGATTACTGTTGTGCATGTCGTTAAAGTATTTTCTTTTATGCATCCTTAAATTTTAAAAAGGTATCGGTAAGAGAAAGAAGTCCAAGGGCGGGCTTGAAGATAGCATACCTCGACCTGTGGGTGGTTGGGGATGTTACATTCATCGTCATCAACATCATAAAATGAAATAATATTCTTACGTATTACGATCTTAAAATTGTAACCCTGGATGGGGTGCCACGTAGCACACAAGGGCCACGTAACACCAGCCCAAGCCAAGCCAAGCCATAAATATGGCAGGTCAGTTCCCATCCCCTCTCCATTAATAATGGGAGCTCGCCTTAACTGCCTATCAAGAGCCGAAGGATGACTCCTCCACGTGAACAAAGTGATGGCAAGGAAATTCAATGTTTGGGGGGAGATAATGGAAGCAGTCATGTCGCCCCTCCTCATTATCACCCAACAATGCACCAGCTTTCACCATTTCTCCCTCGACCTACACCAGGCAAGCAACTCAGTTCTCTGGTGCACAACCTCTTGCAAGATTGCCATCAAAATTACCTTCTCGATGCCATGGGAAAGAGACAGGTCGCGTCGCGGCCTTGCCTGGCATATTCTGGCAGCGTGACAGAGGAGGAAACATATGCTAGAGCGGGCGCTCTCCATAGCTCGTACTCAGAGAATTCAGACAACATGCAGAGGAGGGATGGCCAGGTTGCCTCCAATGGCTTACATAAGGAAATAACACCTGAGGAACTCATTCAGGTCCATCCGGAGTCCCTTCTCTTCATGGTGCCAGAGAATTGGCAACCCCCAAGCAACCTCTTCACAGAAGACAATAAGCCAGCCACTATGGCTCACCATGACACCAACACCATGGAGGCGAAGATAAAAGAGGTCCACATCTGCATCATCGAGGAAGAATTCTCAGAGGAATTTCTCCACATGGCCTCTCAGGACGCTCTAATTTCAGAGGGCTATGATCCTTCCAGTGCCACAACAAGAGACGGGGACCCCGAGAAGGAGGAAGGCGCACGACGATGGAGCACAAGGATGGAGCATAGGAGAAAGTGCAGGCTACTACAGGCGAGGCTGTGGAGGGTTCGGGTGGCATGACGAGGGAAGGTGTCAAGATCTTTGCAGCACCACCTATCTGGATTGTACCAAAACCATGGCGTGCCCCCCCACCCTTCTTCCACCCGTGTTTGACCTAAGAAGCAAGATGGCAGACCAGGTTCACCGTGGCACACTCATGCACCAACGCATCAATATGTTGTATGAAGCATTCTACAATGCGCCAACAGGGCAAAGATGTCCAACGTGTGGAAGACCTTATGGTCTGCCGACTCGAAACGGGTCGCACAACGAAGACCCTACGAAGCTACTTCTGGTGCTAACGAGTAATTGCATGGCTTGGAGTTCTTTCTGGTTCTGGTTAGGTGTCAATTTAAACTCTTTTATGTTCAGTTCCAAATCCAATTTAGTTTTAATGTTTAATTTAAAGACTATAGGCCGCCACCTACCCTAGTTTCCTCTTGACAGGGAAGATGGTGGACCACATTTTTTTCACATGAACATCCAAGACTACCAACTATCTCGGTTTCTGCTACTTCGACGAAACAATTGACAAACTAGAGACATGTGTTATTTTTATATGTGATAAGATATAATTGGATTTGCTCCTCTTTTTATTTAAAAAATATCTTAAAATTGTATTAATAAAAATAATATTAAAACAATTTTAATTATTATATATTTTTTTAATTTAAAATATATATATTAATTTAAAAATGATATAATTTCTTAATTTTACTATATTTTATATTTTCTTAATATTATTATTTTTTTAAATAAAATTTAATTAAAATATTTAAATATAAATATTTTGTATAAAATTTTAATAAAACTACTCACTGAATCCGAAGTCGAAGAGCTTGGAGTGAGTTGACAAGTCGACTGAATTCCGCGTTGAATAAATGTGGTAAACCTCTAACCATTTTCCGTAGAAAAAACACTAGAGGGGAGCCCACTTTATTGGTGGAGGTTCGATAATTATCATTCATATTGTTTTGTCGTTGTTGTTTTTCATCGGAATTTGACAAGTCAAGGATTGATGGTTAAAAAAGTGATTATTTTTTTTTTTAGTGATGTTGGTTATTTATAAACTTAAAATAATTTATTAAAAATATATATATCACATAGTTGTATGAAAGAAAATTTTTCTAGGTATTTTTAATATTTTTGAAACTTTTTTTCTATGTTTTGGGAGTTTGGGAATTAGTTGGGAATGTCTCTAATTGGCTGGGAACTCTTTTAAAAACTTGGGAGTTTTTTGGGAGCTTCAACATCAAATAAATGGGAGCCAGGGAACTAGTTTCTAAAATAAGAGCTTTAAATTAGAATTATATTAAATTAAAATGTAAATATATTTATTCCATTATTCCAAATACATAATTTCTTACAAATATTTCATTATATTTATTCAAAATATCATTATAAACTAAGTCTAAACTACAGATAAATATTATTTCAAAAATTAGTTAAGTAAAAAAACTTAATAATACTCACTTTATAGTTGTGGATAAGAAAAACTTTTTTTTCTTTCAAGCCCAAACTAAACATGAAAGTCTAATAAATCAATACCCTATCCACGACAAGCATTTGCTCAACTCTATAGTTGATATCAACCAACCATATCATTGACTTTTATTGTATTTTCATATCAGAATAGTACTATTTTGTTTTTTCCAATAAAAAAAGCTTCAAATTTACAAAGATGTTTAAAGTTTATATATGTAAAGTTTAATTTTAAAAAGATGTTAAAATTGCATATATCTATTTTCAATTTTGTTTCTCATTTTTTAATATAATATTTATGGATATTAAAGTTTCATTATTGTGTTAAATATATTCATATAATTAATAAAGTTTTGACTTCACAATTTTATTTTTAAAAATTTCAACATTTAAAAATAATTAAAATTATAAAAAACAATTCTTTTAAGGAATAAAACTAATCTTATCAAAAGTGAGAAATAATGGATGCCATGTTGAATTAAGGTTCAAGTTAGAAGATTTCAATAATGTAAAAACTAGGGTTTGTTATTGAGTTGTTGTGTCTTTCTCAAGTTTAGTGTATTAGTGATTTTATATTTACAATTGTTGAAGGTTGGTTCAAGTTTGTTGTGTGAGATTTCAGTTATAAAATGTAATTGTTTTCCTGATTAAGAATGTGTGTGAGTACTATCTCACTTTTGAAATTGTGAAATCTTTGTTGTGTTTAGTTTTTATTATTTTAACTTAGCTGTTGTAGAAAACCCATTTCTTCATTAAGAGAATGTTGGAATAATGTAGAAATTAGAAAATTTAAAATATTGCAAAAATTAGGATTTGTTATTGAATTACATGTCTTTCTCAAATTTAATTTGATAGTGGTTGAAGTTGATGCAAGTTATTGGGTGAGATCTCACTTATAAAATGTAAATGTTTTTTCTGATTAAGAATGTGTGTGAGCACTGTCTTAAGTGTAGAATTGATCCAAGTTTAATTTCTCTGATTTTAACTTGCCCCTAATCCCACTATCGTATTTTTTTTTACGCTTAATCTTCCTGTTTTTAGATTTTACGTCCTCCAAGAATGTTCCAGGAAATTGGGATCTGCAGGGTCTAAACGTCAGGTCAGAGTCATCGTTTTTTAAGATTTGACCTCTTCGAAGAACATTCAAGCGGAATTGGGATTTGCCGCGTGAAATGGACGTCTCAGCGACGTCTCTCAATACGAGGAGGCTTCCAACACGCGGGTTGTAGCTCTAAGAGCGTTTCATATGTCCGGTCTATTCAATCATTCTGCCCACCTGCTACCATTCACTCCTCCCCTCCCTTTCTCTCAATGATTATTCGGATTCTTTCACCACTTTCATTCATTCTGCAAATTCAGTCGATTTCTTCTTCTGTATTGAGTTCAGCGTGGTAAGATGGAGTCACGGATCATGGAAACAACCCTAATCTCCGCCCGCGATCTGAAGAACACGAGCATGTTCTCGAAAACAAAGGCCTTCGCAGTCGCATGGATCTCCAACAAACAGAAATGCAGGCAATGGACGGCAGTGGACAAGGACAACGGCACTGATCCTACATGGAACCAAGTTATGAACTTCATCCTCGACGAAGCCGACCTGCACCAGGGTCGCCTACTTCTCGAGATCGTAATCTACAGAAACGGCACCTTCGGCGACAAAGAGATCGGCCGCGTTAGCATCCCATTGAACGAATTTCTCAAGCCCGCTGGCGGCAAAAAGGGCGGCAGCACCAGCGCGCAGTTCGCCAGCTACCAGGTCCGGAAACCCTCCGGAAAACCCAAGGGGGTTCTCAACCTCTCTGTGAAATTCGCCGAAAAGGCCGGGATCGAGCGGCCGCAGGTAGCCACAGACTCATATGGGACGGTTAAGCCGGAGGCCGTGAGCCCGTATCCAGTCTACCTACCGGCTGGCTGGTCCTCTTATCCGCCGCTGTATTCGCTAGAGAATAACCAGTATTCTCCGCCAACCCCTCCACCCCAGGCGATATATCCCCCTCCTCCGCCTTACTACCAGGGTTACCAGGCACCTCCGCCTTGCTACCAGGGTTGCCCTCCCTGCCAGGACTACTCGCCCTACCAGGATTACCCTCCCTTCCAGGGCTACCCACCCTACCAGGGTTATCCTCCCATTGTTCCTGCGGCGTAGCAGCCGCCTAGGAAGAATAGTAAACTCTGGAATCGGGATGGGTTTGAGGCAGCCTCAATTGGCCGAGATTTTAGCGGTCTGTTCGTTGGCGATATTATCAGTGATGCCAACTTTGATGCAGTCACAAGTGTTATTATTTGTCCGGCAGGCTGTGCCTCTCGTATTTGTGAAGTACTAAATTTTCGTGTACTCTAAACTGTCGATTTTATGAAAATTTTCAGTTACGGTTTTCGATCAGTTTGCTCAAAATTTAATTGCAAATATATGTGGTTGAGATTGCACTTTGTGTGGATTATGGGGTTTTCAGTGAGTTGGATTTATTTAGAGATTCAAAATTGTAATTTAAATCATAAAAAATTACAATTTCACTTAAATTTACACTAGCAAAGGCTTACGGCTGTTAAACTTCCCGCGAAAATCTATGCATTCATGCATGTAAAAACACATTCACGCCAAGCCCACGAAATTGGTAGCCGTGATGACTGAATAATAACGCATGTAAAAACGCATTCAGGCATGTATAAACTCATTCAGTCGCTCCTTTTTGGAGGTTGAAACGCTTCACTTCACATCCACGTAGCCATAAACATCCGCACTGGTAAAAAAATGACTGTGCTTAAAACTTTTTAATTGGCATCCAACCCTTACGCGGCCATACCTATTCGTCTAGTAACAATAATTTAGTAAATTGTGGCCAGCTTAACATATTGTCTCTTAATCATTGAACGTGGCAATCTGGTGGTGAGCAAGTAAATTTTTAATTTTATTTAGTAAATGTGAAAAAGTAATCACATAAACGTAAGTCTTTATAAATGAGCGGAAGTTAATAGCACAATTAATGATTAAAAGATCATTAATTGTGCCCATTATCAATTAGAACAACTCTATATGCAAGGTTATATCATTTATAAAATCATTTGCAATTAGAAAAATCTTAAAAAAAGCACACACCTTGTTAGATGGGTGGGGGTGGATGAAGACAATGTGCATAGATGGGTGTGGATGGAGGGAGACAATGTGCAAAAATGCTCATTGTCTCCTCCAACTCCCTAATTTAAGAGAGCTTATGCATGCATATTTTTATGCAAGTTAGTAAGGTTTAAATATATGTGATGTACCTACCTACGTGAACTTCTAAATTTTGGAGAGTCCCCTTGTGCACTATGTGTGGAGAGAGACCAAGAGCCTCTTCTACATGTTCAGTGCATTCTCAAGAGTAAAACAATTTTAAGGGTCGACCACAACATTAATTTGGAAGAGATGTGAGAGAGATGAAGGAGCTATGGCATAGCTAGCAACCCAATTCACACAATAAAATGATAAGTTTCATCCACGAGTGCTTTCCATTGAGAGCCAAGAGATAACTTGTACTCCTTCAACAATGATTGGAAATAAATTATTATTTATACTAACCCTCCTACAATTGACCAGGGTCAATGATTTGTCACCCAATACTAAGATCCTTCCTACTATTATTCTATGTTATTGGAGTTATGTTTAGTTTTTTTTCATGGGTTATTTCATGATGCTCTCTCTCTCTCTCTAACCCATGGCACAAAACTAAGGATAATTGCAATAGCATAGAGTAATGGTCATGTTTGGTTGGTCCAAAATCTCATTAAATAATGGTGGCATTGGTCATGATCATATTAATAGCCCAAATATTGAACACCATTGGCACAAGGGCCAATATCAATGACTAAGATGCAATAAATGCAACACTTGGACATCCACCATGTAGGGGAGAGAAAGCTCATCAAGATTTCAATCTCAATCATTGTCACAAACATTGCTTTAAGTTTTCTCTAGACCACAACCTAATGGGGATGAAACACACATATAAATATATAACCTAATGGGTTAACTCAATTGGTTTGGACCAACAAATTTCAAGGTAGAGATCATTGAGAGGTCACCAGTTCAAGTTCGATAGAGTCCCTCTCAATTAGGAGTGCATGTTGTACTCATGTGGCATTTATCTCAATCTTCGTTCATAAAATGTGACAAAGCCCCTACAGGGTTTCCCCAATAACATTTTCCATATATATATATATATATATATATAGAGAGAGAGAGAGAGAGAGAGAGAGAGAGAGAGAGAGAGTACATGCACCCAAGGGGTATATATTATTATAGTTGGCATTTTTCATATGTAACCAACCCAATTTTGAAGTTAGCAGATGAGGAAATATTGAGCCCAGAGTTTTATATAAAATGTGTATAGAGAGATCTTGTTTATATCTATAGTAAAAAGAAGAAACATATTAAAAGAAAATTAACTAGAATAGGTGTTATAACAAACACACATGCAACTTATCTTAACTAAATCCAAACATTAAGATATAAAATTTCCTGCCCTAAGAGCTTCCTTCAAAGCCTTACTAAGGCCTTTTTCTACAATAAGAAATAATAAAGGAGGAAGGATGCATCCTTCTCTCAAACCCCTTTCAGGTCTAAAATACTGGGTTACAACTCCACTTATAACAATAGAGAAAGATAATAAAGTGACACAATTCATCACACATGTAACAAACTATGCATAGAATCCAAAATGGATTAGCATAATAACATGTAGAGCTAGTTGACTATGTCATATGCCTTTGAAAGATCTATTGTCACCATCATGGCCTTGAGATTCTTCACTTTAATAAAATGCAACCCTTTTTGTGCCAACCCCACAACCTCTTGGATTTTCCTCCCCTCGAGGAAACCAAATTGCTCATGAGAAATAATATTTTACAAAATTTAACCTCTTAACAATGATATTGGAAATGATTTTATAAATGCAGATACATAGTGAAATGGGATTGAATTTTTCAAATGAAGTGGGGTTATTAATCTTTGGAATTAGAGTAAAAAGATTTAGCATTATAATCTACCAATATTTTTCCAGAGGATCTAGACTTAATGAAATTCCTTAATACTTATTCTATCAAAATCAAATCATTCTAAAAAAAATTCCAAAAGCAACCCATCAAGCCCAATGCTCTTAAAATTTTGGAAACTTTGGAAAACTATAAGTAATTCTCTCCTTCCCGCCTCCTTCATTAAATTTTGATTGTCTTTAAGATTCAAAAAAACTAAGGAAGAAGGTAGACATTCTTAAAACCTCGGTTTTTGTTTCTCTTCTCTTATCCCTATAAACAAAGCCAAAATTGTTAGGATATTTAGACACTTCAAAGTTAGTTAAGATCAACTTGGTCTAATGTTGTCTAGTGAGTACTTCTTGGATGCAAAATTTATGATCCGGATTTTCCAAGAAAAATGAAATGAATATAGAATATTAAAATATGCTTAACACAAAATAACAAAGATACAACAAAACTAGTTTCTATTCAATAAGGAAATAAGCTGAAATTGTAAAATGCAGTAGAAAACAAGCTTGTTGAAATGGTGGCGGCTTATCTTTGAGAAGATATTTTTCGGTTGTGCTCATTCGCAAGAAATTGATTATAATGAGGCTCTGAAGGCCCTTTTAAAATAAACAAGAATGTCAAAAATCCTAGACATCCAAAAACCTAACCCTAGGAGATGAAGCGCTGAAAGTCATGTGGGCCACGTTTGGGTAAGTTAGTACATCAACTTCCCGGGGTCGTAACTTTTGCATATGATCTTCGTTTTAGGCGCACAATATCCCGTTGGAAAGGTATATCCGAGGAATACCCATGTTTCCATTAGAAATTGAATCTATCCACAGTCCAACTGTGGCGAGCTCTAAAAACGTTGTTTAGGGCCTCAAAATGGCCTTGAAAGTTAGGGACCCGAAAACTAGGAAAAAAATGCCAAACAAGAAAAATTCCAAAATGAGCCAATTGAAATAGGTGGGAGGCCACCAATATCCATATATATCAATCCTCCCCACTTAGGAAGCAATGGTCTCCATTGTGTTGACTGCCCCCATCAAATGAGGATATTTCTGCTGAATTTGGCCCCGGATGAGCCACTTGCCTTGGTGCATGAGTTGCCCTGCTTTGACAACTTGATAAAGTTGGATCCTTTGTTGGCGAGTGCATTTCACCTTTTTTTCGACAATCTGATCATTGGATTCATGTTTTATGCAGTCAGGGTTGAGCTCTGTTGGTGTCAACCATTCTGCTATCTCTGAGGTGTCCAATAATGGTGGGAAATAAGGTCGAAGGAGATCCATGTTGAACAATGGGTGCAGCACAAGGAAAGGAGGAATGTTGAGCTCAAAAAAATTATCACCCAAATCCTTGGTGATGGTGTATAACCCATAACAGAGTGGGTGAATCTTCTGATGGGGTCCTGTAAGGTGTTCTTTCTACAAGTGAAACCAAACTTTTTCTCCCACCTGAAATTTATGTGGCACCCGGTGTTGGTCATGGTGCTTCTTGTACTTTTCATTAGACTTATGTAGGATATCCTGAACCTGTTGGCGGATGTGCTGGATCCACTCAATGAACTGAGTGGCTTTGTCAGCTTTAGTTGGAGCAGGACATGAGTCGGCCAAGGTGACTGCAAGGGGTAGTGAAACATCTATGGGACCCAAGGGTTGAAATCTCAACCCCACCTTAAAGGGGTTGTGGTTGATTGAGATATGTAGGGCTTGGTTGTAGCTATGATGGACATAGGGAAGAATCCCATCCCATGTGTGAGGGTGCTTGGAATTATACATGCGCAAGATATGCACAATCATTCAATTTATGACCTTGGTTTGGCCATTTTTCTGGGGGTGGAAGGCCGTGGATTTGGTGATCTTGGTGTCCAGCAGTGACCAGAGGCTCGAACAAAATGTGTTGAGGAATCGACTGTCCCAATCTGATACAATGGTTTGTGGTATTCCAAAATGTACCCAGAATTGTTCAAAGAAGATATTGGTAGTGGCCTCTGTTGTGATGCTCTTCTTGCAGGCGGCCATAATCGCCATCTTAGAAAAGAAATCAACAACCACAAAAACACAGTCATTTCCCCACTTGGTAGACGGGAGGCCCGACATGTAGTTCATTGAGATGAATTCCCATGGCTTGTCAGGAGTAGGCAGAGGGGTGTACATGCCCTGTTTCTTAGTGGTTTGTTTGGCAATAACATAGGTAGTGAAAGACCTGATATAATTGCATACCTCTTATCGAAGTTTTGACTAGCAGAAATGTTTCTATAGCATTTCCACTATCTTTTCAATGCTGAAGTGTCCTTCCACTCGACTGTAGTGGGCTTCCCCTATCAGCTTCGCTCACTCATTTGATGGAATGTAGATATGGTCCAGATGGCACAACAACCCATCGTGAAGATGAAAATTAGCGACAACTGCATTTGCGCCCAACATTTGGTAGGTGGTGTCGAAGTCAGGGTTTGTCTCATAGAGTTGGGGCCATCCAAAGGTATCATGGCCACAATATTATAGCATCATGGTGAGTGTTGTGACTGGAGGTCTACTGAGGCAATTGTTGCAAGTATGTGGACCACTTTTGATGGCGGTCATTCTACATGAATTGTAGTGGCTTATGATCAGTGTGGATGAATGTCTCCTTCCCAAGAATGTAGTGTCTCCATTGGTGGAAGGATTCCATAATGGAGTAAATTTATTTGTCATAAGTAGGGTAATTACAGACAAAATATGATAGTATCTCACTATGATAGGCCACGGGGTGGCCATGTTGAGTGAGAATGATTCCCACAACATAGTCTGAAGCATCTGCCTCAATCTCGAAGGGCTGTTATAGGTCCGGTAGTGAAATTAATGGGGTTGAGCACAAGCGTTGCATCAAATCATCAGACACTTGTTGTTGGGACCAGACCCACACAAATTTCTCCTTACCACCACTCCCAGTTACTTGGCTGAGGGCCTAAGCAATATGGAAGAATCCCAACATGAACCTGCAGTAGAAATTGGCAAGGCCCAAGAAGCTTCAAATCTCGGTGAGTGGTTGGGACTGGCCAGTCACGAATGACCTAGATCTTTGTTGGATCCACATGTACGCCATGCTGATCAACGATGTAGCCCAGTTAATGGAATCTGTCCATGTTGAAGGATCATTTTTCCAGGTTGGCATATAGCTTGGGCTGTCGCAGGATGTGCAGAACCTACTGAATATGCTGCAAGTGTTTCGCCCACATCTTGCTATAGATGAGGATGTCATCTAGATACACCCCTACAAAAGTGGTGGTGAATGGTCATTGGATATCATCCATTATCCTCATGAAAGTGGCTAGAGTATTTGTCAAACCAAAGGGCATGACCAACCATTCAAAAATACCTTCTTTTGACTTGAAGGTGATCTTCTATATATCTGTTTGTTCTATCGAGACTATTGTGTTACTTATATGTGTAGTATAATGCACTCATTAATGATCAATCTGAGATTCGTAATCAATAGAGTTACAAGACACCAGTAAGGAAGGTAATTCTAATGTCATGAGTATAAAACTATTCTAGATTATACATGCTGGAAACAAAACAAACTAGCAAATCAAAACACACTTTAGTTGTCTTTCACAGAGAGGTTATCTACTCCATTATGGCACATGCAAGTATGAGATGGAGTTCTTTGACAGATCAACTCTGCTATCTGACCCAGAAAACTAACTATGCAATCACACTTCTGAAAGGGAAATCACACATCAATCATCAAGACATAGCATGGGTAGTTCAATAGTCAATATACTGAGTATGCTGCGGCTCACAATGTGCTGATGTGGAATTCACTAATTCTCCTTCAAATATGTCTGACTACTGCTGCCAACATTTATGTCCATGAAACGAAATCAAATTCATAAAAACAGAAACAGAGCATATGCAAAACAAAGTAAGTAAATATTTATAAACAATCGAAACCTAAACTGAGCTATACTGTTATCCTCTAAAAGGGTCAAAGCTTCAGCTAGTCTAACATCTATACTATTGAAATCAACTATTAACACTAATCTATAAGGATGTTGACCTTTTTTGGGTGATGGGCCCTTGCCGCTTCAACAGGTCAACGACTGGAGTCTACAATAAGCTTTCTTTCAATCCATGCATTCCTCTTATTCAAATTTCAAAACATAGAATTAAACTGTGCTAACAACTCAACTCACATTCATTCATAAATGATCAAGACCTGGAAATAAATGACATCCTTCTATTAGAATTCAACTTAAAATATGTTCTATAATATGTAACGCTGCTTCACATGCTGGATTATACTAACTCTCTACTACCTCCACCATCCTTGCCATGACTATTTAAATAGTCTTAGTCGTGAAACACAAGGAGGTGAAATCTTTAGCAAATCAGTCAATTGTCAAATTTGTATATTCGGTTACATATTTTAAGCTTCATCCTCATGACAGAAAGTGTATGAGGATGAAGCAATAAACAAACAATCTTATCATAACCTTGCTAGAGCTTTAATGATTCAACAAACATCCAACAATTATCTTTGGTACGATCTGGGGCTAAACTTGGTATATTTTGCTTCCTATATTGGTACCGGATCGTGACAGGTGAGATTCGGTAAATGGTACCGGATCCGAACAATATGCAAGTGGTTGGTACTGGACTAGAACAATCTACGACCATTGGTATCGGATCGCGACAGTGGATGGTTCGGTACCGGATCTGAATGAAAGGTGTGCTTGGTACCATATTCGGACAGTGGCAATCTGGTGCATAAGTACCAGATGGATGAGCTGGTATAGAAAGGCTGGACTCATCTAGAGGTCAAAGGTTATACGTGGCAAATTAAAACATTAGTACATGAAACATTTAGTCTCCTAGCTCAATAAACCACAAAAATGCATGAATTAATTATACTTTACCTTATGACCTCATCAATGACTAATGGTAGTATTCTTTGTCATTTATCCAAGCTTAGGGAAGCCAAAAAGGTATAGATGAGGAGTATAATAGGGTATTGGGGATGTCAATTTAGAGGCTCAACAGGGACCTGGTGGTAGCCAGACGTCAGATCAATCTTACTGAAGTATTTGGACCCCGTGAGCTGACCAAGGAGGTTTTCGATTTGGGGAATCAGGTATTGGTTTCTGACTGTGATTTTATTCAGGGCTCGATAATAAATGCAGAGTCACCGGGTTCCATATTTCTTCTATACTAGCACGATTGGGCTCCCACAAGGCGATGAGCTGGGATGAATGTGCCCCTTGTGGAGAAGTTCTTGGATCTGCTGCTTGATCTCCTCATTCTCTACCACAGAGTGGTGGTAGATTGTCCCATTGGGAAAAGGTGTGTCGGGGGTCAGATCGATGGGATGCTTGACCTGACAGTGCAGAGGTACCTCGGTAGGTGATAAGAATATATCTGTGTATTCTTCCACGATCTTATCGACTTGCTTATGTTGTGTGGAGAGGTTGGCCATAGAGGCCCTGGATGTGGCGATGATCTTTCACTCACTCTGAGAGTGAATCAAGAAGAAGACAAATTTCACCATCTGCGAGATGAACTTTCTACATTTCTTGGCAGAGATCAAGGAAATAGCACTAGGTGAGACTGCCTTGAGTATCCTGTACAATTTCTTGTTCAAAGTAATAATAACACTGCGAGGCCTAGACTCATATACAACATTATGTTTCCATAAATATAGTTGGCCCAAAAGAACATTACAAAGTTCAAGAGGAGTAACATCACATATACCTTGTCTTTGAAGGGATTAATACCATATGACAGGTGGCATTGTTAGTGGACGTGGATATAGCTTCCTTGGTGGAGCCATCCAATGGTGTAGGGATGCGGGTGCATCATTTTTGATAGGGCAAGTCACTTGAAAACCTCTGTTGAGATGAGGTTCTTTTGGATACCACTATCAACGATGAAGTGAAACGGGGTATCCTTCACCCACATTTGTGAATGAAAAAGGCGCTCACCTTCCTCTGGCTCATCTGGTTCATCGAGCTAGAGCTTTGTGATGGAAACAATAGCACTGGGTTTTGTGTCAATGATATGTCTCCCCCTTTCTGCTTTTGACTCAGATTCAGAACCCAAATCTGATTCATAGGATTTCACCTCGGCCACCAATGACTTCTTGGAGCGACAATCAACAGTGTTATGCTAGGGGCTCTTATGGAAGTTGCACCACCTCCCGATATCTTTCTTTGTCTTTCTGGTGTCTTTCTTTTCCTATGGCTTGGACTAGTTGTCCTGATGCTATCCATATTTTCTTTGTCCTTTGTTCTATGGGTTGGGGCCTCCCTTTCCTTTCTTTTTTTGCGTAGGGTTCCCAATCCCAAAGTCACATCCTTTGTTTGAGCTTCTACTCGATTTTGATAGCATATCGATAGGCTGTGCCCAAGGACGAGATGTCCAGAAATTCCATTTTGGTCTGGATGTATTGATGCAGAGCACCCTGATACTTGAGCACCAGATATTACTCAGAATATTTAATACCCAACTTGGTATGCAAGGTATGGAAGATATTTGTGAAATCAGGCAATGCTTGGTCTCTTTCTTGCCGCAGTGTGGTCCATTTTGTATATAGGTCATCATAACTTCTGACAGGGTAGTATTGTTCCTTCATAGCATCCTTGAAGGATTCCTAGGTGGCTGCGACTATAAATAATGAGGGTTCCTCTATCTCCTTTTTCTCACATAAAGTTTCCCACCAATGTTTGACATGGGGAACAACTTTGAGGAGAAAAAAAGTAATTTTCTCTCTATTCAAAAAATTATGGACAGAAAAATACCCTTCTAGTAGATTCAACCACTTGTCTACAACATATGCGTCTATCTGAACTTCGAGTATAGGAATTCAAAAGTTTATTTTTTCCTTGAAGGGGGAGGCGCCTCCACTCTAGGAAGGTGCATTGCATGTTGGTAGCCACTGAAGGATTTGCATGAAACTATCCATTATCTCATTCCTCTGTTGCGTGAGGGATTCCTCAAGAAACATTTTGAGAGGATATCTTGTCCCTTCGTATTTCTTTTCTCCCACCATGAAAGGTCTCTTGGGCATGCAATATCTTTTTTCCTCAAGATAAACAAGTTCTAGACCCAATTCTTTATAGTCTGACCGCATTGGGGACATGCATTAAAAACGACAAGGAGCAGACCGCTCTGATACCACTGATCCAGATTTTATGAGCAGAAATAAATGAATACATATTATTAAAATATGCTTAACACAGACTAACAGAGATATAGTAAAACTAGTTTCTATTCAATAAGGAAATAAGCTAAAACTCTAAAATGCAGTGGAAAACAAGCTTTATGGAATGGTGGCGACTTATCTCGGAGAAGAGATGTGTTGGTTGTGCTCATTCGCAAGGAACTAATTACAATGAAGCTCTAAAGGCCTTTTTACAATAAACAGGAATTTCAAAAACCCTAGACATCCAAAAACCTAACCCTAGGAGATGAAACGCCAAAAGTCATGTGGGCCCCGTTTGGGTAAGTTAGTACATCAACTTCCTGGGGTCGTAACTTTTGCATACGATCTTTGTTTTAGGAGCACGATATCCTATTGGAAAGGTATATCCTATGAATACCCATGTTGTCCTCAAACTCTAACTCCGTCTACATTTTGATTATGGTGAGCCCTAAAAACATTGTTTAGGGCCTCAAAACAACCTCAGAAGTCAAGGACTCAAAAACTGGGAAAAAAACTGCCAAACTGGAAAACTACCAAAATGATAAAGTTGGAATAGGTGGGAGGCCACTGACATCCATATGGATCAATTTAAATCCACATCCAACGAGTTCATTCACTGGAAATTTGAGTAAACTTATAAGGAAAAAAGTTGAAAATATGAATTAAAAAAAAATAGTTTTCTTTCTTTCCCTTAAAAAATTCATAAATATTATTTTATTATTTTCCTTAGGAGACCCATTTTAGAACCCAAATCCCCCTTAATGATTGGGATGTATAAATCACCCTTAGAACCACTGCTTCTCCTTTTTAAAGAGTTGTTTGAATTTGGACTATACAATAGATTCTTTGCGTCGTTCCCTGAATGTAACAATGTTTCCACTCTATTGTAATATCTTTCAAGAGTTTTGAATAAGAGTGAATTCAAACTCAAACAAATGTCTCTCCTATCTGCACCCAAAATTCATCTTTGGAGTCAACATTTGATTAACCTTTGCATAAGCATCTTAAATTATCTTCCAATCAGTGCACAAACAAGCCCTTTCGTCAACGCCCTAAAATACCTCTCTCATTGGCTCTTGAAGGCATCTTGAGGCCATGGTGTGTCCGTCTTAAATATTTTTTTTTGGAATTGGTATCAGGGAAAATTTTAGGGGCTATATGTCACCCATGGGCTATTTTCTCATGTTTTTACCAAAATAAAGATTTGCCAATTTCCATTTTTTCTAAAAGTGATTCACCCAAATTCTATAGAATAAAATTATTTTACCTTAAAAATAGCCCAAATTTTATAAAACCATATAAAATCCTTTGAAATTTAAATATTTTTACAAAAATATCGCTAAACATTTTATACTTTTCATATTAAGAACTTGTAAGATTCGCCAAAGTCTCTACATTCTAAGATAAATTTCCATCCTTAAAATTATACTTGATTGGTATGCATAAAACAATTTCCTATATTTTTCCAATAATTCAATTTGAATGGGAAGAAAATCCTGATAGAGTTCATGGAAAAGGGATATACATTTGAATCATGCTATAATTTCCATTGAATGCTTACTGAGAATAAACCAATCAAGGTTGGATAAACCTCAGTTCTAGAATCTATAGTAAGGAGTTCTCGAATCGGCTCCTAAATTCAAACTTTGGAATGAATCCTAAATCAACCTTTGAATCGATCCCTTAAACCCATTTTTCCATCGACGATTGGTAGAAATTTTTCCATCGATGTCATAGACTTTCTTTGTCATTAGTGATTGTGAAGGAATTTGTCATCAAAACACTAAAAAAGTTCCCGTCATTGGTGTTTGGGATGGAGATTTCAATCAAGGCCCAATAACCTCTCTTGCATCAGTGCTCTATAAACCTTTTCCATCGATGTCCATCGATGCCTACAAGGAATTTTCTTATTGGCGCCTCAAAATTACTTTCTCATTGGCACCCAATTCATATTTTCCATCGACGCATCAATGAACTTTCATAGAATAGTTCCATGAAAGTTAGCATGTGTCGTGCCATGTAAGCCCAAGTGCCACATGGAGATACCCGTGTACACAAGTCGAAAATACTAAAGAACTTTAAAAGGCCACAACTTCTCAATAAATAGTTGGGAAAGAACTTGAAGAGAAGAATCAACCTATGAGCTCAGTTTTGAGATTTGAGTAATATATTTATGAGGAAATAAAAAAATGGTTCCCATAGGTGGATTCAACATGTTCCATGGTAAAGAACTCAATAAATAACTAGAATGTTCACTTTTATTCTTTTTTCATAATGGGGGCATGGAAAATTGATAGAGCATAAATTAGACAAATGGGTAAAATAAATTTCAGAGTACCACACCAATCCAACAATGCATAGGAATGGTTGGGTGGGTGACAAATTGGTATTAGAGCATGAATTTAAATTTTTGAGTACCTTGTATCTTCAATGTGTCACAGAGGGGACTGGGTACATAAAGATGAGCATCAAATCTTTGTTTCAAACATTAGACTAGCATGGGCCATGAACTAGAGGCAAGGCTACAACATTAGGTGTTGTATGGTCTCAATGAAGAGTGAATGATGATATTTTTGATGTTATTATTAAAACAAAACAAATAGATTATTTTCTTTGTTCTATCATAGGGATGTATAGAGACAAAGTGAATATCATTCAAACATTCACGTGCAATCAATGATATTAAGTACTACCATGGAATATTTACCACAATTTCAAGAGTATAAGTCTAATGAAGGAATAAATATTGAGACTCCTCTAAACATGGAAAAAACCTTGATAAGTTTAAAAGTATAACTTTGGAGTTGCAAGGTTGATAATGAAAAGATAATAAAATCTTTAGAAGAACATAACATATTACATGTTGCTTTACTTTAGAGCTTAACTAAAAATCATAAACAATTGTATCAAGGACAATTCTCAAGTAATATTGGTAAAATTCCTTAAAGGAAGAGGTTACACAGTGTTAAGAATCATACATCTAGTGAAGGGACCTCATCAGACTCATTAGACAAGGATATAACATCTTCTGATGAATCAATCAACAATGGATCAAAGTCTTTTTCTTATAAACTTAAAAGGAGGAGGCATCCCAAAGACTGTTTATGGGAGGAGTTTAGAAAGGTAAACTTGCCTACGTTTGATGGTGAGGTGAAATCGGGAGAAGAAGATGAAGCATGTCTTCTTTTATTAGATAAATATTTTCAAGTACACGAATATATGGGAATATGAAGGATAGAGTGATCATTTTTAATATGAATGTAAGAGCATTGATTTGGTGGGAATACCTAAAAAATGAAAAGAGGATTAATTAGAGGAATGCCACCTAGGAGAAATTCAAGAAATACTTTTGACATAAATACCTTTTAGAGAGGTAATGTGATGGTAAGGTCAAAGAATTTTGTGAATTGAAATTGGGATCAGTTAACCATGGATGATTATGCCAATAGATTTTTGGAATTACTAAGATACATTACATATAACAAAGATGAGAAATTGAAAATTTATCACTTCCAAAGTGGGCTTCCCCATTTCTACCAATATACGATCAAATTTGATGAGCCCAAAAATCTTGATGAGACAATCTAGAAGGCTAAACACTTCTATGAGAAAGCCAAATATAAACCAAAATTCAACAAGGCCTAGAAAGAAAAGAGAAACGATAATTTGAATAGAGGAAGAAAGGATTTAAGCCTCAATAGTATAAGAACTAGCCAAAGAATCACAAACCAAGTTACCCAACATTGAGTATATTCCAACATAATTTTCCATCTTAGAGTGGAAACAATCCATAAGCAGTAGTTGAAGAAAGGCCAAAGGAGCAATGGAAGGGGCCTCTGAAATGTTGGGGATATGGAGAGAAACATCTACTCAAATATTGCTCCCATAGACAAGAAAATAGTAGGATGTTCCATAACATACAAGAAGCTATAGTAGTCAGTGATGAAGCAAGGAATGTTTCTAGAATCTATGCTACTGTAGAAGATTGACAAGCAAACCACCAAGCATCATTGGTGGGATTCAAAGGTGATATTTCTAACAAATCCAAATCTATTTTGATTGATCCAAGATCTATTCATAACTATGTTGCACCTCATGTGATTGCCTTTAACACCCTTCATAAATGTGAGCACACAAAGTTTTGGTTAGTGTAGTTGGCTACAAGAACTAGGAGAAAAGTGAGTGAATTGGTGGAGGCATTCCCATTGGAAATGAATGGACTAATTACATAGAAAAATCTAACTATTTTTCCACTAGGTTGATATGATGTTTTGATTGGAATCGATTGGTTAGAAACACATACATTCAAACTGGATTGCTACAACAAAATTTTTGACTCTGTAGATGATGATGGGAATCCAAGGAATAGTGAAAGGTGTTTCAAAACCCATCTCTATAAGAAAAATTTCAGCCTTACAACTGAAGAAGATTTTTTGAAAGAGTTTCCAAGTGTTTGTTGTTCATGTATTGGAGTCAACAAAAAAACAAAAGTTCAAATATTGAAGACTACCTAGTACTTCAATATGCTAGAATGTCCTTGGTCTGCAGCGAGTTGGTGTCGCCTTTTTATAAAGATAAGTGCTCTCTGTTTTGATATTATTATATGTGTATGAATGTATTCCACTGTGTATATTTAATTATCATTTAATTGAATCTTTAGACTATGCATGCTTGTTAATTACTGTTGTGCATGTTGTTAAAGTCTTTTCTTTTATGCATCCTTAAATTTTAAACAAGGAATGTTTCTAGAATCTATGCTACTGTAGAAGATTGACAAGCAAACCACCAAGAATCATTGGTGGGATTTAAAGGTGATATTTCTAATAAATCCATTTCTATTTTGATTGATCTAAGATCTATTCATAGCTATGTTGCACCTCATGTGATAGAAATCCATATGGACATCTGCTTGGTCATCAGTTTGGGGGTGAAATGTCATGGAGAAACAAAGTTGGTATCCGAGCGAAGACCATAGAGTATGCTAGAAGTTACCAAGGAAGCGACAGTCACGATCCAAAATGATACTACTGGGTAAGACAAAATGGGGCCACAAATTATGGAAATGGAGGTTGGAAGTTTGCACAATACTTGTAGTTTTATGATAGGGAATGAATAGATCCATCTTAGAGAAACAAAAAACTACGACCTAAATAAAATCATGATTGCGAAATGTTATAGGGACACCACTCATAAAGTCAATGGAAATGGATTCCCATGGACAAGAAGAAACTGGTAGAGGTTGGTACATACCATGCAGATTGTTAGATGGCTTACTTTGTGAGCAGAGAGAGAAAGTACGAATGATTTTTTCTACATGTTTGGACAATGCAGGCAAATAGAAATGGAATTGGAGATTAAGGATGGTTTTGGTTGTGTTGAAATTACCACCACAAGAATATGTGTGGGTTTCATGAATTATAATGAGACGATCTTTGGTCTGCAGCACGCAGAACTGATTGAGTTTGTAGAGCCACCATTCATGGATGGTGTAGTCTAGAAAGGGAGTTTTGTTGATGACAATATGTTGTTGCAAATCACTCTAGACTTCACTGAAACATGAATATCTATCATACATTTCCTTCCATGCGTCATAAGCTGCACAACACACTTATAAATTTGCAAAAACTGCATTGGGGGGAGAATTAACAAGTCCTCCATCTTATTGGAAGTCCCCTTCTTATATTTAAAAACAAGGTGAAACTATTGAATATAAGATGCCCACTTTAAATGGCATTATTCTTGCATCTTACTTTGGGAATTGATGAATATAAGAGGATGATGGTCGATATGCAGGATGGTCTCTTTACCCAGAATGTAGTGGCACCATTGCTTGAGTGTCTATATCAATCAAGCTAAATAATTCCTTGTCGTATGTGTTGTAGTTGACTTTCATTTCTGCAAGAGTCTCAGAGTGATACGCTACCAGATGACCTCCCTGTTTAAGTACAACCCCAATGGTGAATTAAGATGCATTTTCTCGATATCAAAGGGATGATTCATGTCTGGTAGTCTTAGAACACGGGTCTAACATAATGTTGTGTTCAATTTCATAAAATGGCACTTAGCCTTTGGAGTCCACATAAAATTTTCTTGATGTGACAACTGATGCAGAGGTTGAGCCAACTATGAGAAGTGGGAGACAAATTCCCTGTAGAAATTGATGCCCCCCATGAAACTTTTGAGGTCATGCATGTTGGATGGCATTGGAAATTGAAAAAAATACTGCACCCTCAAGGAATCTGAGTGCACCCCTTGGGTAACCACTATGAATCCCAAGTACTGGATGGAATTCTATCCAAAGAAACACTTATTTTCCTTCACCTGCAACTTATGTTTATGTATCAATTCAAGAAAGTTTTGCACATGTTGCAAATGGTCTTTCCAAGAGCTACTGATAAAAATATCATCCAAATAAATAATGAAAAACTTACCTAGGTGTGGTATGAATATGTCATTAATGAGGTAGATGAATGTGGCTGGTGCATTTGTTAGGTTGAATTGCATTACCATCCACTCGAACAACCCAAATTTGGTCTTGAACATTGTCTTCCATGTGTCTATTGTTTACATGCACACTTGGTGATACCTGTCTCTTAATTCCGTATTAGTGAAGAAGCAATCCCCTTGTAGGTGGTCTAACAAATTCTTGATCTAGGGAAGGGGATATCAATTTTTAACAATGGATTTATTGAGGGAACGATAGTCAGTTGTGAGGTGCCACTCAAAAGTTTCTTTCTTAGGTATAATAAAGGTAGGGGATGCATAGGGCGGAGATGAAGGCTTGATGTGGTTGGATTCCAAAGCTTGTCCATTTTTGCATACAATTTCAAAAGCTTCACGAGGCATGAGACAGTAGGAAGGGGTGTTGGGTAAGGATGCATCTATTATGAGGTCAATGGAGTGCTCAATAGAGAAATATGGGAGTAATCATGTGGGACGTGTGAATACAAAAAAAAATTCATCAAGCAAGGGGATCATGTCTAGAGGTGTAGGAGTGGACAAATTATTAGGTTTAACATGGCGCACTAAGCACAATGAGACACATTAATTGATACTGACTTTCTTAACTGTTGCTTTGTCGGTAAATGACAGAGTGGGTTTAGGAGCAGATGATGTGAGAACATAGGTGTGCCTATCCAGTTTCATATGATATTGGTGGGATTTGGCATGGTATACAACGTGCCAGGCCTGTTGGTATGGGAGGTCGAGTAATAATTCTGCACAATCCAAAGGGGAGACACCACATGTGACTGTATTATGAAACAAACCAATGGTGAAGGTGATAACACAACACCTAGAGACTGTGAGATGAGGGATACTCTTTTGTACCCAACCAAGTTGGTATGGGGTCGGATACAAAGTAGTGGGTACTTGGAGGTGTTGTACCAAGTCATGTGAGACGAGGTTATTTTGGTTGCAATTTTCCATAATAAGGGTGTCCAATTCATGTTTGATTTGGAAATTATGGGTAAGGAGAGGAGCAATAGATGTGTTTGGTTCATTGGAGGCCATTAAAATGAGGGATGGATCTTCTTAAATAGGGTTTTTTAGGGAAATCACTTCAGGATTTGCAAGGGAGTCGGTCGGTGCAAAAATTATTAAGTGTGCGATAGTTGGCAGAAGAGTGTGAATTGGTGTTATGGAAAGAACACCAGGGTGCATTACCGGATGAGGCAGGGAAGGACTGTAGGTCATCTTATGGGAGAGTAGGATAATTACTAGGAGTGGATGGTCCGACTCGAGCTTGAGGAGAACGGATTTGAGGTACCACCTTACGTTCCATGTCCAATTTTGGAAGAAAAACATTGTCCAAGGAAGGGTCGTCAAACATATCTACTTCATGATGGATTCTTAGAAATAAGACATAATTGAAATTGACAATCAATACATATTTCAGATCGGTGATGTGGAGTTGGATGCATAGTTTGTAGAATATGTCGATGTATCCTTGGGTGGACTGATTGGAATTTTTTTGAAGCTGCAACCATTTGGTGAGGAGGTTTTGGCAATATCTCAGTGGGTAGAAGCGCTCTTTGACAACCTAGCAGAAACCATCCCACGTCGTAATCTGTGGTCTCTATGTCTCTATTGGGTTAGCTATGTCCATGACCTAAGAATAATTCTCCAGCTGATTGTCCCACCATGTCTTTGCAATTCCCTCGAGTTACATACCAACGATTTGAATATTCATGTATTTTTTCATATTAGGACATGTACGAAAGTATGTGGAAAGACTATGAATCCAAGAGTCAACATTCTCGCCATTCATTTGGCCTACAAACTTTGGTAATTGGAAGCGCATATGGAGATGCATGGGTGTTGGAGATATGTGCTATTGTAGATGGAGTATCTCTTGGAGATCCATCGTTAATGTAACAACCCCATGATAATCCCCAGTTTAATTAATGCTTATGTATATATAACGTGTTCCTATGGCCAAAGCGATGTAATATGTGAATTGTATTTATATGTTTTAATAATAAAATGTGATGCCAACTGCTAAGGGGACATGGATAGATATGGGGGATGAATTAATATACAAGAGAGGGGAGGGTATAAGAGAATTCCTAAGAAGGGTTCCAAGGAAAAATTACCCATGTATATTAATTCAAACCATTTTCCTAAATCTTCTATTGATATATGAACCTTCTAATTTATGATTGAGTGTTCCAAAAGTCAATCATTGAATACACGTAAGAGGGTGGGTGTGACTGGTCAAATCCCAAATTTATTGAGGACATGGGGGTTGAGTACAATCATCTTAGGGAAGTGTATGAGTTAAGCAAGAAATCCAAAGGAGAGGAAATGCATATGGGTTGGGACAACAATTTTAGTTAATCAATTTTTGTGCATGAGTAGCAAGTAGAGCGAAAGAAAAGAGAGCTTGGAGCTGGTGCAACCATGGAGGGAGAATTCTAGAGCATGACAAAGCATATTTGGAGAAAATTGGAGCTGAATATTGAAGAAATAGGTTGTCAGGCCTGAAGAGTGAACTCCTGAGTGAATTGCACTAAAACAACAAGTGTTTTTTGTTGTTTGATGGTAGTTCTTCCCTTGAGTTCCCAACTGAGATATTCCTATCTACCTATGTTAGAGAGACCCTAATAAATGGATGAGACACTAGAGGGAATGAGATAAGTGAAGGGGTACATTCCTTGGGCTTGGAAGGTCAAGAGGTAGAGAGATGGTGGAAAATCGGGATAGTTGTAGAAGAATACCAGTGGGTTGTGAGTTTTCTGAGTCGTGAGTGAACAGTGAGAGACCACCCTCTTTTTTGGATTACTAGAATCAACTCAAGGGTGACTAGTTGTTGAGATATGGAATGAACAGTCTATAGATGGGGGGAACGTACATCCCAAGTATCTGATTTCACAACCATTGTTAAAAGATAAGTGTTTTATCTTGTTTTTTTTGCATTTATGAGTTAAATTGTTGTGCATGAACTTTGTGCATATGGAAATAATTTAAATGTTTTTGTGGTGAATTATTAGGTTGCATTCATGTTGATTTATCATCTTGTATATGCATCAACTGAATGGTTTAAAAAATTAGTCAAATTTGTATGCAAATAATTGCTTGTAAGTTACAAGAAATTAATTAGTTAGTAGAAATTTCATTTTTATGAGTATTCCACACTGTAATGTCCCTCGATTGGGTTGGGGGACATGAAATTATGATATCCAATCCATCATGTTCAAACACCAAGATTGAACGGGCCAAGAAAGGGTGTGAATTGAGTAATTCATTGTTTGAGACTTCAGTCTATGTAAATTTGGGGAAAAACAGAGAAGCTAGAGTGAAATCCCCAAATTCGTGGGTAAATTTCAAGTTGGAGTGCCTGAGGGAAGTCGAAGAGATGATATGAGGTGAAAATATGCAAGTTGCAGAGCTTAGTTCAACCTTAGAGGTCAAAAATACAAGTTTTAATGGTTGTTGTAGAGTTGTAGGTAGTTTGGTGAATCAACGACTAAGATCGTGTTTCATCTCAAGATTGGCGATTGATATTTTCTTTGATACATTTAAAATTCGTAATGTTTTGGCCATTTTTAAAGATTTATCAAATCAATGACCATGATTCATTTCAAGGGAGTTTGAAAGGGATCAAATTGACGGTCGATGTTCACATATAGAGTTGGGCATTGGGCGAAGATCAATAAATCAAAAGTTCATATTATTTTGATTGGGAGATCGATGGCCCAAATCAATCAAAGAAATGTAAAAAAAATCCTAAGTGTTGACTCACCAAGAGAAATTATGGACAACCGATGGTCGGGTTCGATGAAATAGAAAAGAGTTGGTTTAGCCAGAAGACATCTCTGAATCTAGATAAGTATTTTTAATTGCCAACAAAAGCTGTCAATGGTAAATAAGTCGATGGTTGGGGGTCGATTGATTCAGTGAAGTGTTCGGGTCATCCAAGAAAATCGAGTGATGGAGGGAAGAGGGTTATGATGCGTCATTCCATGTTAGAATCCACATGTCATGCCATGTCATCCAATTTGACACCTTAGGATGATGTGTCATGCCACATCAATATCCATGTGTTGTGTCAGGTCAACATTTTCCTTGTCAGCCTAGAAGTGGTCGATGGTTGGTGGTCGGGTTGATTGATTTGGGAAAGTGTTTTACAATCATCAGGGATTGTCGATCATCGATGGGATGATGGTAGATAATCAACTAAATTAATGAGGATATTTCATTCTCCAATTAATATCACCGACGGTCGATGGCTGGATTGACTGATTTAGATTTGTGTGCAAATTGATCCTCAGGGAGCTGGGCTGATGGTTGATGGTTAGGTTGACATTTTGGGGAAAGTGTTTTGTGCACCAAAGTAGAACATCAGTTGTTGATTACCGATGGATCATGGATCAATGACTCAAACTACACATAATTTTAGATCAATGGCTCATATTTAAAGGGTTGGTAACATAGAAAAACAAACAGTTTTGTATGAAATTTTCCAAATTTTTCATATTTTTGAAGGTCATTAACTTGCAGGGCATTTTTTAGGACCCAAACGATGTTTTTAACCAATAAAAAACCACGAGAATAGAGTGCACCAAGGTATAATGTGTCTTTGCATCTCAAATAAAATAACTCAGAGAGAGCTATCTAATGAGCTAAATGAGTAACAAAAAAAATCTCATATGAGAAAGTTACAGCCAAAAAAATAAGGGTAAAATTTTGGCATGAATTTACTTCCATAGGGAATAACTCCCTACTCATAAGTCCATTTGGGGCACATGAGCAGTCTATGGAAATATTATGAACCATAGAAATCACCCATGGAGTTAGATTTAGGATCTGGGTATGTAAAAATGTGTTGGGAGAGAAAGAAGCTACATGTAACATACATGGGTAAATTGGGTAAAACAACCTAAAGTTACATGGACCATAAATTTAAGCTCGGAGCTCAGAATTGGGTAAGAGAATAGTCACTAGAAAGGTCTTGAGGAGTAGAATACATATGCTAACCCAAAATTTTTTTTTGGGAAATGAAATTTTCCATAAATTAATAAAGATAATTTTGTAGGAGTAAAAGAGTGGAAATTGCAACTTATAAATGTTGTAACGTTTTGCTAAAAAATCAAAATGAGGAATGAGTACAACCATTGGAAAGTTTTTTCAGAGAGTAATGCATATAATAAATGAGATTATGATTTGGTGCATTATTTCCTTCATAAATTGATGAATAAATAACCTGTATACTAAAGGATGAAATGTTTTATGTTATGCATGTTCTAACAATAATTATTGCATTAATATTTCTTGTAGAATTAGAGGTACAATAAATAAAATTTAGTTCTTATATGAGGACTGGATTTGTGGAATATGCTCAAGGATATTACAACCATGAGAAAGAGATCAGAGGCCTGCATGTCAGCATGGGGAATGTTGAGACAGAGTCAAATGGAAGAATATGCAAAAATGAGCTTGTAACTATGAGAATCCTACATAGGAAGTTCAAAGTTATAGAGATGATAATGAAAGGATTATGAAGGCTCAAAAAGAGATACTTCAGAGCTTGAATATGTTGCACGAGAAATTCAAAAAAGAATCAGGCATCAAGCAAGAAAATAGTGCTAGTCAAGTGTCAGCATCTAGATCCTAAAGAAAAAGGGATGATCATGGAAATGATAGGAAATCAAGAAGCATGAGTAGGAACCACCATTCTCCAAGGTAATCAACTTGAAGAACTCATGCAATTTCAGGGCTAGGGAGAAACCCAAGTGTGTCTCTTGTTCATAGGAAAAGGATAATGCATGAAGTCGACATCTTGAAAGGTGAGCTCAGGAAGATCAAACTACCTACCTTCAATGGTGAGCATTGGAAAGGATAAGAGGCTGAGGTATAGTTGTTGGTAATGAAGAAACATTTCCATTTGCATGATTACCCCTCCCAGGTACAATATAGAATTTCCACCTACCACTTGCAAGGAACTACAACCATGTGGTGGGATCAACTTAAGCAAGCCAAGAACCTTGATGAGAAGACAATCTCATGGAGGCAGTTCAAAAGGTATTTCAAGGAAAAATATTTGTCTACGCATTATTATGAAAGTAAAATGAAAGAGTTCTTTTAACTCAAGTTGGGAACCATGACAATGGAGGAATATGAGAATAGGTTCTTTGAATTGTTGAAGTATGTCAACTTCATAAAAGATAAGAAGGTCAAAATACAAAGGTTTCTAAGTGGGTTACCCTCCTTTTATAGTGACAAGATACAATATCATAACCCCAAGACATTAGAGGAAACCATAAGGAGAGCAAGGTATCTTTATGAGCAAAGAAGAGGAAGGCTAATTGTTGGGTTATGAAAAGGTACAAATATTCCCCTCATTCTCATGATTTATGATATAATCTTGATTGACTTTTTTGTTACTTGGGAATAAAATAGAATAGAAAATGATTAAAATGTCTTCCAGAAATATTATTGAGTTGTATTCCATAAATTCTAAAATATGGTTGGAATCGTTTGAATTTGTTACAGGAATGGGTAAATATTGCTAAACCCACGATAGCCAAGGAGATTTTGGAGATACGTAAGCTATTGGAGGTTAAATATATTAGGAGCAAAGCAGTTTCAAGAGAGATTGGTTATCTATTTTGTAAACTTCATAAATAGTAATAACGATCTCTCGATCTCTCGATCCTCAGGATAGCTCAATTTACCCATATTTTGTAATATATAAAGGGTAGTGGATCCTGGAAAGGATCATCTAAGAATTTTATCCAAGCATTTAGAACTCAGAATTGCTCTGCACAAACAACTTTTGTAAATGTTGGATCAATTATGGAATTAATAAAGGCTTTGAATGTTTTCATCATTTTTGCATACTGAGTTTCTAGCAGCAGTACTTCTAAGGACTGAGGGCCCAGTCTGAAGGAGTTACTGTCTCAATCTGTAATTGTATCAATTTGATTTTTTTTTTATGGTTTAAATCTCCTTTGCAGTAATTAAGATAAATGTGTGAGTGTGTTAATACTTTCATGCCGTTCACTTGTAAAAGATAGATGCTTCATTGTGAATGTTATTGATTGTTGTTCCATATTCCATTTTGTTGTAGTTTACTTCTTGACAGTTCCTCTCATTTTCACCCGCGCTATTCCTTTTCGCTTAAATTAGCCTTTTCTATCCCTTTCGCTTAGTTTAATATTTATTGTTCCTTTTCTCTTAAATTAGCATTTGATGTCCCTTTCACTTAATTTAGTATTTGTTGTTCCTTTCTGCTAAATTAGCATTTGTTGTTCCTTTCATTCATTGTTATTTCCTCAATTTATAGTACTCAGTTATTTCTTTCCAACAGATAAAATAGTCATCAATAGATCAGTTTATTAAAATTTTCCATAGATTCAATTCCTATTCTTAATTAGATCAATTTAGCAATTCAATTCATGCTTTTAAGTATGTTATAGATCAGATTTCAATCATGTTCAATAAAACCTTAGTTTCAGAAGTGTAATGAATGTGTGAGGAACTTGATTGTTGATAAACTTAGATTTTCTTTAACTACAGGATTTTAAACTCTACGAGCTATTTGCATAGACTTTGCTAATATTCTTGAGATAAAAGACAAATCCTAGGGTTGATAAATTAATGTTAAACTAAGGTTGTTTTTAGGACATCTTTAGAGCCCAACATTTTGCACCGTTTCCGGGGAGAGTGTCAAAGATAGCATAGGTTATGTCTATGGAGGACGAGGTATTGAAGATGGAAGGTAAGAACCTACACAGGAAATAAGTAAATTTCTTATGTCAGTGCCTACCCCCAGCTGATATATAGAGATTGTATAGGTGTTTAGAATTTTCTTTGTGTAAAGTGTGTATGACTAAAAAGAAAGAACCTGAAAAACCAAAACCCCCACCAAACACTACCAAAGCCTAGAGCTCGATGCTCCTTGGGAGAAACACTTTCATGAACGACATCATCTGAAAATATGAATCTAAAGCTTCGGTTGGACCCAGGAGAGACTCCACCTGAATCCCTCAGGCAATAGTTTCACCAACTACAGCCCATGCTGAGGTTCACAACAAAACTGGAGGGACTGAGCAAAGTTTTCAAAGTATAGATATTCCACCTCTCGGCCCTTTAGAAGAGGGAAACTCTTGTAATATGGAGGAAGGAGAAGGCATACTTGAAATCCCAGACAAAGGTAGCATAACCAAATCCCCTAGTGAGTTGAGTAATCAATCAAAAGAGCACACAGGCCAATAAATTCCTGAATATTTTTGGCATATCTTCGACCAAATGGCACAACAAAATCAACAACAACCCCATACCTCCACGTTGGAATATCCGATAGTTGATCCAGTTGTCAATGCCCCTATGAAAGCAATTCCCTTGCAGAATATGCCAACCTTTCATGGATTGATTTCAGAAGACCTGGATGCATTCTTATTCGAATTTGATGTCCTATGTAGGGGTTATGATTACACCTCTAAACCCAAAAAACTAAATTTGTTCCCTTCGAATTTGAAAGGGGCAGCTCTGCATTGGTTTATGGGACTAGGAGGAGGAACTATAAACTCATGGGATCATATGAAACATGCCTTCTTGAAAAAATATCAAGATTATTGTAGAACTAGGGATCTAAAAGATGAGATCTTTCAAATGACTGCAAAAGAAAACAAGACGTTAGAAGAATATGTTGAAAGGTTCCAATACAATCTGCAAAGATCCCCTTATGGTACATTACCAGGTGAAGTGCTCAAAGCCACTTTGATAAAGGGAATGAAAGATGAATGGGTACAAACATTGAATTTAATGGGGAAGGGTGATATCTATCAATAAACTTATGATAATATCATTCAATTGTGCATCAGGTGCTCAAGTGGAAGTACACAGACCAGGTCAAGGATGCAGACTCCCCTCACTAGAAATAGTAATATTACCAGTGGAGGAATCACCCAAGAAGAAGTTGGTAATCTCTTAGAAAATTTCAAAACTAATATTCTGAGCACTCTGACTACACAATTGGATGTATTGTAGGCCAAACAGAAGAAAACATAAGTATAACAGACCTTAGCCATATTTTTCTAAAGATGCAGAAAAAAACATGGTCCAAGGGAATGTCCATTGGATGTGGTTCAGGTGTGTGCTATCTGTGCTAAAGACCACACAACATATCAATGCCCATCACTCCCAGGATTAAAATTTGTCTTTAGAGAAGTGGAAGAGGAAACAAAACCATTATATTTGATGGCTCAGTGTCGCCAATGGCAGGCCCGACCTCTAGGTACACTACATGATCTTTCTTCTTTCTTTTCTAGACAATATAATCAGTAGAAAAATTATGGAAACACATGGCAGAGCCAACCATTTTCTAACCCCACTTGGCAGTCCCAACAATATCCAATTGAAAATCCCACTTGGCCAAACCAACTAGCTGCAAACCCCATTTGGCGAAATCAACCAGCTGCAAATTCCACCTGGCCTAACTCACAATACCCTACCTCATCTTGGAAAAAATCAAACAACAACCCCTACCCTTCACAGTGGTCCAATATGACTGCCCAAAACCCAAATTGGAACCAAAATTGGAAGCGCCCCATGGGAATCACCAATCAACCCATGGGGATGGCCCCTCAAACCCAACCCACTTTGCAAGCTCCACTCCAACTACCCCAGAACCCTCAATCGCAATTACGCCCTCAATTACCAGCCCAACCTCACCCAAATCCTAATAATAGACTATCCCAGCTCATCTAGATTATGGAGAATGTGGAAGGGGAAATCAAATCCGTAGGGTGCAATGAACTATGGTTGAGATCGGGGCACATAATGTCTTTTGAATAAAGTAACACTTCCCAAGAGAAGGAGAACGAAAATAACATACAACCAACAATAACACCCTTGACTGTGGTCATAACGGAAGAAGCAGAGTAGGGGGAAAACACAGTCGAACCACATGATCTTAATAAGGATTTAACTCGTCCTCCTCCGTTCCTCGAAAGGTTGATGATAGAAAAACCTGTTGTGTATCCCAAATTCGACATTGTAGGGGAACTCAAGAATTTATATGTTAAAATCCCACTCCTTCAGGCTCTGTAAGACATCCCGATTTATGCAAAGAAAATCAAGGAATTATGTGGAAGGAAGCCTGTTAGGAAAGTCAAAAATTCATCATCATCTGTAGCCTTGTCTGATCTCATTTTAGGGAGACAAGAACCAGTCAAATATGTAGATCCAGGGAACCCCATAGTAACATTTCAGATCCAAAGTTGTTCTTTTCCAAATACACTAGTAGATTTGGGGGCAGCCATGAACATCCTGACCATGGAAACCTCCAACACCCTGGGTTTCAACTCATTCGAACCTACCCCAATTATGTTACAATTGGCTGATCGATTAGTGGTTAAACTGGTCGGTACATTACATGATATAGTAGTTTCAGTCGACTCTTGGGAATATCTAGCATATTTCCTCATCATCAACCCAAGAATTGGGCTCAAAGGGCATCCATTAATACTGGGAAGACCATGGCTCACAACAACAAATGCATACATAGGATTTCATATGGGAAATATGACAATTGCTAGAGGAGGTGTTACGAAGAACTTCATCTTATATCCTCCAGCCAAGCCAAGCTCGACTATCATACATCCGTAGCTGCAACCACCAAGATATGTAGAAAAGGATCTACGATCCCCTCTCACATTGGAAGAATCTCTCATAATCAAGAACCAATTAGAGGATGACGTGATCAGTGGTCTCATCAACAACCCAACCATTGTAAATAACCCAACATGCCAAATGCTCAAAGTTTTTCTAGATTGTGAAGCGCATGGAGACTCGCTAGAAGATTTGATGGAACAAAAAATCCTGACTACTGTTGTTCATAACAAAAAATCAGTTGAGATTGCACCAAGGAATTTTCTGAATGTCAACGCTAATTTAGATGAGAAACAACAACAAAAACTGATTCAAATCCTTTCTAAATATCAACAAGCTTTTTCCTAGGATTATTCTGACATGAAAGATATTGATCCACAACTCTGCACACACCATATTTATATTGAGAAAGATGCCCGACCTATCTGATAAACCCAAAGAAGATTGATTCCCCACCTCAGGGACATTGTCAAAGAAGAAATACAGAAGTTGTTGGATGTAGATTTTATATATCCTATCTTGGATAGTCAGTGGGTTTCCCCACTAGTGATCATTCCCAAGGAGAATGGGAAATGGCGAATCTGTGTAGACTACAGGGAACTCAACAAAGCCACCCAAAAATACCACTTCTCCCTACCTTTCATTGATCTTGGATACCTTAGCAGGAAATAAATTATTTTCTTTCCTAGATGGTTTTAGTGGTTACAATGAGATCCAAATTACATCGGAAGATCAAGATAAAACTACATTTACGTGCCCCCAGGGTACCTTTGCATACAAATTATTTCCCTTTGGATTATGTAATGCCCCAACCACATTTCAGAGGGCCATTCTAAGCATATTTTCTGATCTGCTTAGTGAAGGGCTTGAAGTTTAGATGGATGATTTCACTCCTTATGTAGATGACCTTGATCAATCTCTAGACTATATGGAGAAGGTACTCGAACGGTGCATTGCTACCATGTTATGTTTAAGTCATGAAAAATGTCACATGATGATGACTGAAGGTGTGGTACTAGGACATTATATTTCTGTAGATGGAATTAGGGTAGACCCAACAAAAATAGAGGTAATCCTTAATCTACCTACACCACGTACACAAACTGAGGTATGTAGTTTCCTTGGCGCTTCAGGATACTATTGTAGATTTATGGAAAATTTTGCAAGAACTACTGAACCTTTACATGCTTTGACTGGTAATGCTGAATTTCAGTGGACTGACAAGTGTGATGTGGAATTCGCAGGACTCAAAAGGCCAATTTCAACAACACCGGTGCTGAGAGGACAAAACTGGAAAATACCATTTCACATCTCCACAGATGCATCGAATATTGCCATAGGCACTGTCCTTGGACAGGAAGAGGACAAGAAACCCTATGTTATTTATTTTATTATCAAGAATCTCACTCCCGCTGAATCTAATTATATAGTAAAAGAAAAATATTTTTTAGTTGTTATACATGCCATCAATAAATTTCGTCATTATATAATAGGCTATCCAGTTATTCTGTATACTGATCATTCTACCATTAAATATCTAGCTAATAAAACTATTACTAATGGATGGGTCACTCGGTGGTTATTGTTATTGCAGGAATTTAACATCACCATCAAAGACCAACCCGGGAGAGAAAAGCTTGTTGCAGACTTCCTGTCCCAGATACCCAAAACAGATGATTCCTTGACGATTGAAGACCAATTTCCAGACGATCATCTGTTTATTGTCACTACTAAGCCACCTTGGTATGCTGATGTGGAAAATTATCTGGTAGCTGAGAAACTACCAGCACATCTGTCATCAAGAGAAAGAAAACTGATTGTCCAGCATAGCGCATGATTCACTTGGATCGATGGATATATTTTCCACATAGGGGATGATCTCTAGGTTTGCAGATGTGTCTGAGATGATGAAATCTACAACATACTAAAGGTTGGACATGACAAGCCCTATGGCAGGAATTTGCATATCGTAGAACTGGACATAATATTTTACACATGGGATATTATTGGCCCTCAATATTCAGAGGTACGAAGAAATATGTTCAGGCTTGCGACAGTTGTCAACAGATGGGTAAACCAGGTCAGGCTGATAAAATTCCCCTATAAGCACAAGTAGTCGTAGAACCATTTGAGAGATGGGAACTAGACTTCGTTGGCCCCTTCAATCCGAATTCAAATCAAAAGGCCTATATTCTAGTTGCAACGGACTACATGACCAAATGGGTAGAGGAAGAAGCCTTACCAAACACAACAGAGGAAGTAGCCATTAAATTTCTTTTCAAATTATTTGTACGCTATGGACTACCTAGGGAAGTAATCACTGATGGGGGGTCACAATTTACATCTCATAGAATCACAACCACCCTGAAAAATTATCATATTAAACATAGATTTACTTCTCCATACCACCCACAGGCGAACAAACAAGTAGAAAGAACCAATAAAGTCTTGGAGGCAATTTTGACAAAAACCATCTCGATAAACCGATATAATTGGGAAACTGAGCTTCCAAATTCCCTATGGGATTGTTGCACAACATGGCATAACACCACTGGCTATTCTCCTGATCACTTAGTCTATGGTAAAGAACCTATTTTTCCAATCGAGTTTGAGATCAAGACTTTAAGGATGGCCCAGGAAATTGGACTAGATCTTACATAGACACATAAACAACACCTACAACAACTCAACAAGTTGGATGAAGCATGCATGTCTGCCTTGGAGCGCACAAATGTTATTCAACAACAAAGAGGGAACTAACACGACAAACATATCAAGAAGAAATCATTCCATAAAGGTGATTGGGCGCTTCTCTATGATTCAAGATTTCATGATTTTCCTAGAAAATTACAGACAAGGTGGCTAGGACCATATGAAATTAATGAAGTTCATAATAATGGCACTGTCACTTTAATTACCATCGAAGGGTCTGGGTCTCCCTTTCTGGTAAATGGACATCGGCTACAACTCTACCATCAGCCGCATTCAAAAGAATACTTCTGTAAAGAAGTAAGTAAGGACCCTATTGTTCAGATCTTGGCTGGTTGGGAAGGTAACCCAATAGCCTCAACTCCATAAATGATGATTTTTGAGCAATGTATATATTTTATATAGATTTCTTTACAAATTTGATTGAGTATTGAGTTTTTAGTTTTTTTTTTCTTTTTTTTAGCTACTTGAGAGAATATGAACACGAAAAGATGATTGTAATGAATATAATTAACACTCTTTTCTGTTCCTTGCTCCTGTCTCACTTTGATCAACAAATATAAACCCTGTTTTTCTTCAAGAAAATGAACATGCTTATGGACCATCCAATATGTCGATTATTGCATAAACTTACCCATAGAAGTTGAATGAATTTAGTTGATGAATAATAAACTATAGATTCACTAAAAAAAAAAAATATGTGGGAGTTTTAATCAGATGGGTAAAAATTTGAACATCTTTGTTGCTATTCATTTAAAAACGAAATGATTTCCATTCCTTTTAAAGTGACGACTATTGTTACCTTTGCATGATCATCGATTTCTTTGCAAACCATTGCCATTCCTTTGAAAAGAATGATTGTTGTTCCCTTCGTAAGTAATATCGTCCATCCAAAATAACGATTGTTGTTCCTTCTATCACATTGCTATTCCCTTATAATAACTGTTGTTCCTTTTTCAATAGTGTTGTCCATTCAAAAGGAACAACTACTGTTCCCTTCACAATTGTTTCTTATTATTTTTCCCCTCTCAAAAAAATGCCATTGTTATATTAGTCACTCCTTTGGATATGACCTTCACTAATTCCTTTTCATCAGCACTAGTTCTAATTTGTCATTTGGGGTGGATCATTTAACATACCCTAGTAAAATATTTTTGGATCAATCTCTCTCAATCATCTTAAAAATTGTTCACAATTCATTAACCACCATAATTCATTTCTTTCCTCTATATATCCACATACACTTGAATGATAATTTCTCTCATACCATAATAAGGAATATTAAATACATTTTTACTTGGCATTCTTACACTTCTTA
>ML817512.1:7348-37345 GCA_009831015.1 Picea engelmannii
TGAGTGGCTATCATATTTAGAATAGTCATGTTTGGAATGCATTTCAAAGCACACATGATCAACTTGAATATGGTTTTATTGTTGGATTTGGATTGAGTCATTTTATGTTATCAAAATAAAAATGTATGACATAGAGAAGATGATAATTCATCGATGATTGAATGATATTGTTATTATAGGTGGGAATGCTACTGTCAAATAAAAAACATGGTAGAAAATAGAACTGTAGATGGAAGAATATGATAGCTTGTCAGTCCTCCTCCTCCATGTCATAAAAAAAATAATCAAGGTCTCATCAAGGTCACCACCACTGCTGCTACTCTCTCCTCCATCCTATTAGTCTATATCTAGTCCAAGATCTACATCTGCTACTGCGAAAGATGACCCCTCAAGAGGATCACCTTTCATTTTTTTCATTGTCCCATGGTTTTCGTTGGAAATTTTTCATTGCTAGGAAGATGGTGCAACATTTCCTTTTCAACTAAATTCCAATGTGGATCCCAACTAGCCATTTGGATGTTGTGTATACCAATTTGCATACACAATCGACCCAATGTACACAATACCTCAATGGGCCTATTTTGTATGCCAATTGGCATACACAACAACCCAATTGGGTTGTTTTGTATGTCGATTGGCTTGCTGTGTATGCCAAGTGGAATACACAACATACCCATTGTGTATGCCACTTGGCATACACATCAGAGGGCTTGTTGTGTATGCCACTTATCATACAAAACATCCATTGTGGCTTATGTGTATGCCAATTGGTTTTTCACAACAACCGAATGGTTTTTGTGTATGCGTACATGGAGAGGACATGCCTGCTTGGAAAATTGGAAAATTAACTTCTGATAAAAATTGACATCACCTAGAAAAAATTTAAGGTCAGTTGTAGTGTAGGGTAATGGCTAGTCTAGTAGGGTCTTGAAATTATAGGGGTTTGAATGAATAATTTTTTAAAATTTTTAAAATCCCAAGTAAGAAACTGAGAAATGGACAAATACATTTTTTTGAGTTTTACCTACAGTTGATTGGCACACAAAATATCCAACACTTAACAAAGATGGAGGACATGTTCACCTTATGTATTTCCAAACATAAAGATATCATCAAGATAAATAATGAGAAAATTTCCAAGGTGTAGGTATAATAGGTCATTAATGAGTTTCATAAAAGTGGCAGGGGCATTGGTGATACCAAAGTGCATAACCAAACCACTCATAAGTCATGAATTTGGTCTTAAATTTGGTTTTACACACATCATTTTCCATCATTCTAACCTAATGGTATCCTAAAGTTACATCCATCTTTTAAAAATAAAAAATAACCCTACAAATGGTCTAACAAATCCTTGATAAGAGGCAATGGGTATATGGTCTTGACAGTCATTTTATTGAGAAATATATAGTTAGTGACTTGATACCATTCATAGGTTTCTTTATTAGGGATAATAAATGTAGACGAGCCATAAAGTGAGGGGCTAGGGAAACATTTTTCTCCTTGAAATAATATTTGGATTTTTTTTGTCAATCGTAGTTGTCTTTGTAGGGGTAACATGATAGGGTTGGGTATTCAGAAGAGGATCACCAAGAAAAAGGTCCATGGTATGCTTGATATGTCATCAAGGTGGTGTTATAACCCTATGTTTCATAGGATCAACTGGTGACTGGAAAATTTTCAATCTTGGTGTAATTTGGTTGAAAATAATATTTCATTTTGCAAATTATTTTCAAAAGAAAGAAAAGAAAAAAGAAAGAAAAGAAAAAAAAGGAATAAAAGAGGGCATAAAAAATGGATAAGGCCCCATGCAATAATAATGACTTGATCCATACAGTTTAAACATGGTAAAGTCTTTTTGAATTTAAGCTGATAGGATTAGTGAATAAAGCTAGGCTAAACTGTTTAATCTTAGCCAAGTAGATAGGCTAGGTAGTGAATGAATTTGATCAAACTGTTTAATCTTGGTCAAATAGCCCTAGGGTAGAGTAATTCTTAATCCAACAGTCTAATATGGGTTAAATGTGTTAGATAAATAGGATAGAACATAATTTAATTGGTTTTATTTCAATAAGACAAGCCTAATGATTGTCGAGATTCTTGGTTTTGATGTTTGAATGATGTATTCTAACCCCTTGGTGATAAAAATGATAGGAAATAGCGCTAAAACCCAAAAAATACATGTTATCCTAAGTTTCTGCAGCACAATATGATTCACACCCAGGTTTAAAGAGTGCGTCGAGATCTACGACAGAGAAAATGACGCTCAGATCAACGACTGACAAGTAATATCGGACCCCCCTACCATTCTACCTTTAATGGTGGGGGGGGGGGTGTCCAAGTTGGTGGTATTTCCCGACGGGCCCCATCCTAACGTGTCATCATTATATTAACTCAGACCCCCCTTGATCTAAACCATTTACCGCCTACCCCCCCTCCAATTAAACCTCCATACCAGCTTCTCATACCACCATCGTCTCGTGACATCACACTCCACTAGTGCATCCCACAGATCATGTCTCATTACATCGTCAATATATTCCCCTCCAATCACCCGTTGCACGTCAGATCCCTTTCACCTATCATCCAATCACAGCCTTCCACATCATTCTCATACACTCGTCACCATCATTTTATTTCCACCTCATCCCCAAGATATCCATTGGCCCTTAAATGCGGCTAAACATATCCGTTAAGCTTGCTAATTGGTCCTCGTGCCCAACATATACCCGTTCACCCAATTTAATCCCATCTCCACCATTATCTCACTACGCATATGTTCAATAAACCAAAACTCTCGTCCCCCACCATTTCCTATCAGTGACCAAGCTAAAGCTGATAACCAGCTAACATTTTGTTTGAAATTGCAGGTACCAATTAAATTGATGGCACCAAAGTCTAAACATTCAGAGGTAGAGGAAAATCCATTCCTTCCACCACCCGTCGACCTCAACCAAATTCCTCTGGCTGACAAAGACTACCTAATCTCAGAAACCAGATGCAATTTCAATTTTGCTAAGCTACACTCGTGGTTCAGAGACACTTTCTCAGACTAAAGTGGCGATATCGGGCTCTGGGAGTCCAATCTTCCACTATACCTATTTCCCCAAATTCATCATTTTCCCGAATTCACCCTCAAGTTCCAGGCCCATTACCTTCCTGATCAGAGAGTCATCGTTTCATCCTCTGGAGAGACCCTGTTCAACGTCACACCTAAAGCCATTGACCAGATGCTACAAATAACCAGAGTCGGATCCTTCTCTCCTTTTACTATTGAAATCCTAAGTAAAATGTATCAAAAATTATCTTTTCCCCAGATAGCATAGATTTTTGAACTCTTCCTCCCTGAGAGTGCCCCATTACCCAAAGAAAATCCCTCGTATTAGTCATCGATTTTCTTTGTAAAGGGAAATCAAATTATCTCTTCTCTTTGCAGCTTACTTGGATACTTCTCGAACGAATGGGTAGATGAACCAATCTTGGGTTATATATCTATCTTCTCCACCGAGGAAATATCCACCATAAAGTTTGACTATAGTAGTTTCTTGGCCGAGAACATTCCGGTATTCTTCAATACTTCCATACTTGTTTATATTTTTCCAGACAGACACATTTTTGTTTTCCATGCAGAATCTAGATCAGAGTGGAAAACCACAAACAGTCACATCTTGGACGTCACTACTAAGAAAAGCTTTCACTTTCAATCAGTTCATAGATTAGTTCTATCATCCAGTGGTAAGCATGCTCAGTGGCAGGCAAGAACCAAGGATAAATGAAGAAATCCAACGGATTTTACATCTCTCAAATCTAGCCAAGACCGGAGACTGGTACCTATACCAGAACCAGACAGAGATTAGAATTTATGGATGCGAGCTGGCTCCCTACAAATTGCCCAGATATTTTCCAGTGTGTATATTCAACTTGGAATATATTAGGAAAATGATTAACTCAGATGACATCCATTTTGTAGCCTTCAAGAAGGAACATCAATTGAGGATCAAAGGACAGATAGGACCGTTCATCTATAACAGCCAAGCCATAGGGGAAATGGCCAATAAGATTTTGAAGGAGATTAAGTTCAACACCATCTTTCCTTGGCACTATGATCCATGTGGGATTATAGCAGAAACAAGATTAAAGAACAAAATCTCTCCATATGCTCATTTTCCCAAACCTGAAATTGAGAAGTTTATGAACAAGACAGAGTGGGAGGAAAACACTTTGGAAGACACAAAAATGCAGCCTCTTCCATCCCTTATTTCACAAACCACTACACCATAGATAAGGAGAAAATACCCAGAAAGGATGTCTCGCCTTCAGCCACTGAAGTATACACAGAAGATTTCCAGGCTTACAAGAAAAGGCCTAAAACGAGTCATGCAACTGATAGGTCAGGAGATGAAGAGACCGAGTCTACCACAGTAGTTGAGGGGGGACACTCACCATTGTTCTCAAGAATTCAGCAGATGATGTCCACTTATTTTTCAAAGAAGTAGACAGATATCACTTTGACTTCCCAACCATCTCAAGGGTTTGCAAAACTGATCATTTTCGAGAAATATGATTTGATTAAGAAGAAGAATGAGATGCTGACCAACAACACCTACGCTGAATTCTAGAAGCAAACATCCAAAACACAATATAGATTTTTCTCTGCTTTCGATACAGAAAAGGGGAGAATGCACATGGAATTTTTGCAGGCACAAGTGCCCCATCCAAAGGAAATCACTGATTACAAAAGATCAACATTTGAATTTGACACCAAGAAAGTACATCCAGTTGATCAGATGGATTTGCACAGGCAAACTGGAGAAATGGTTTTCTCAACTTTGGAAAATGCTTCCACAACTGCTACAAAGTTGCAGGTTTCCCTAAATAATGTTCAAACTCAATTAAAGCTAGAGAAAGTGTCTTCTTTTGCAAAAGACAACAGGATCAAGTCTTTGGAAGAGCTGGTACTAAAAATTGGGTATGACCCCTTAAATGTGAAAGTAGTTGAAGAACTGCTAAACAAAAAGAATGTTGACATAACATCCTTGACAAAGAAATTAAAGCTGCCAGCTACTGAAGATGCACATGCTAAAGAGATAGTTGATACAGAAGGCCAAAAAGAAGAAATGCTAAAATTAGTCATGGAACAGAACGCATAGATCACTGAGATGGAAGCAGAGTTGGAAAGATTGGTAAAGGAAAAGGAACAAAAAGAGCCAATTGAATTCATTCCACTGAGTGCAGTTCCCATCATAGGAGTTAACACAATGAAATCATCAACAATTGCCACAAAATAACTTCCATCAACTGCCCCAGTGAAAATTCTAGAGACATCTGAAACTCTAGCAAATGGAGGAAATGACTTTACAAGGAGCAGAAATTAAAATATTGCAACAAGAGATGGATCATCTCCAGAAACATAAATCTTCTTTCCAGGCCAGCTACAACACTGAGAGGAACACATCAGAAAAATTGAAGTAGGAGATACAACAGCTGCAAAAAAAAACAGTTGTGGGCAAAACGCTAGCAGAAGCCAAGGAGAACATTTGGATGGATATCTCAAAATCCATGATAGAAATATGGCCCCTCATGCAAATCATGTTTTAGCAGCACGAATTGGTGTTAAGGAACAAGAAGGCCATCGACAGGATCAAGGGAGAGTTGGGAGAAATTCCCACATAAGAAAATGAAATCATCAAGTTTCTAAATTCAAAGACTAAGGATGAGCTCGAAAGTTTGAAAATTGAAGATAGCACTGAGACTATCCTCGAAGTTAAGAAGGTCCTGACCAAAAGAGGATTAATGTTGCAATTGGAAGAGAGACCCCAGAACATGGATATCGGAGTTCAAAGATTCTTCAGCAAGATTGATGCTTTGCAGAAGAAAGGTCTTCCCGATTTGTTGGTCTTAAATGACAAACTGATGACTTTGTCTGACTACAAGCAAAATATTGCCATGGTGGTGAATGACAACTCCATTTTTTCAAGGATTCAGGGTAGCATAACAGGTAAATCATTTTTAGAAACTCTGCAACTGGACCTTAGCATCCATCATGAAATCAAGTATATTTTCATCACCAAGCCAACTTTTGCAAAATATACAAAAATGGACGAAGTGTATGGAAGACTACTCAAAGTCACCATTCCCAGTCAACACAGATGGGAGGATCTGTGTGCTTTGATCGAATAAAGGATGAGTTGTGCAAACCGAGTCAGCATGCGGAGAAGTCAAAGTCAAGCGAATGACTCCCCAACGACCTTCCCCAAAATCAACATGAAGAATCCGACAGATCATTAGCAGTTCCTACAATTTTGTATTATGTTATCTAGTTAGTTAGCTTTGGATTTTGACACGTCCTGATCATTAATGACATGATCGTTTATAATTTTTCTTATAAATGCTTCAATTTTCAAAGTAGTCAGGGTTGATCTTTACGCCCAAGAAAGCTATAAGCACTGTAATCTTTCTCAAGAGATCTACCAGTAATAAAAGGATGTTTCACAGGATTCCTGCATGTTAACTGTTGGTGATGTTTACTCCTCTACGTTGAATTGGTTTTTATGTCTTCATAATCATTTATGTTTTCTATATCTGATCATTTAAAAGAAGTTAAAGTTGCGGAAATTATCTTTGTATACTCTGTTTCTGGATTTTAAAGATCTAAGTGTTTGTCTTCTGATGTTATGATAGAGAAATTCTTAAATGCTTCTTTATCTTAACTGATTATCTCATCTTTTATGTTACCCATCATTTTTATTCTAAAGGATCTAACAATTGGATTATCTTGCCCTGTGAAAACACCTTATAAAATCCATTCTTTTGTCTCAAACTTTATAAAACAGACCCCATAGCCCATTGGACGCATAAGCAATATTTCATCCATTTTATAAAATAAACAACACAGTCTTATTTATTTAAATAGCCTAATATATAAAACCTGAAACAAAGATAAATCTTACAGAGAGATCCCTCTCTGAAACTGGCAAGGCTAGATCCCAATTTCAAAGTGGTTGGATAAAGTTACCTCTGATAAATTTCTTCTACCTCACGACAACCTCTAGGAATTTACAGAGCGATAACATAGTGGTGACCATACCGGGGAACTGAACAAACTTTCCATCCCACGATTTCTTTTCCCTAGCTGAAGAAAACTTATTTATGAATGAATCATAAGATCTAAGCTTATAAAGAGATAATGTTTAGAGGTTGTTAAATTTTGTATATAATCAGTTTAAAATTTCTTAAAAAATCAAAATTTTGGCTCCTAAAAGAGTTTTCACTAGATCTCATCCAGATCCACAACCTGCAACAACAATAGACAATCCCAAAAAATTACTCATAAATAAAAACACTGCAGAAGGCTCTGGGAGTCACAATCCTCTTCATAGGTCCCCTTCTCTCCTAGATAAGCTGGTTGCCCTTCAAGATCTCGAGTTTGACATATCTTTTGAATAAAGCCTTTTTAGGACAAAATCCGACAGCTTTGTAAGTGAAACAGTTTTAGATCAAACCATCCTACAACCCAGGACCCCTGAAATACTTTCTCCCAGGGAAGACGTTGATCAATGATTTCTTCAAGAATTTGACAAGTTAGAAGATCTAGTAGCAAATCCTGATCAAGCCTTAGACAAAGCTCATTTCCAACAGTCAGACGAACTTTTTGCCTTGACTATTGCTGCAGCTTTTGTTAAACCTAAACCATCTCACTACGTTCCTCCCAACCCTTCATCTTCCACAACTTATGTTACTTCCCCTCCAATCACACAGGTCGTTGTCCAACCTACTCCACCAATCATGGTAGTTAGATATGCTCCATTAGTGTTGGTCTCTCCTTTACATGTCATGCCTCAGGACTATCCAACCAGACTTCCTTAGTTTGATGGTACTGGTCCTCTAAATGCACAACAACATGTTGACAAGATGAATGGTTTTTTTTATTTGTGGGAAGTCAATGGGGCAGACATCCATATGAGACTTTTTGCATAGAGTCTGACCGGGGATGTTAAAAAATGGTTCAAAGCTTTACGTCCTTCTTCGGTAGTATACCTTTCTGCTTTCCAACGAAGTTTTCTTGACAGATGAGAGGTAAAGAAAAATCCTCTCCAGATCTTGTCAGAATATGAGAATATCATAAGGAACCAAGGAGAGACATTGTAGGATTACTGCACTCGTTTCAACAATCTGTACAATGCAATTCCAGTTGATATCAAACCACCTCAAGGTTTGGCACTAATAAAATTCCCCGATGGATTTGACGCTGACATGTCATATCGGATAAGGGAAAGGAATTCTGCTACTCTTGAAGACATGCATAAAAGTGACGTAAGCGTGGAAGAAAATCTTTTAGCCAGAAGAGCTAGGCAGAGAACAGAAAGAAGGGTCATGATTAAGGAAGAGCCTTCCACTTCCTCTTCAAATGCCAAACTGGATTCCCTAACCAAAGCTATGGAGAGAATGATGGAGAGACTTACTATAGCCGACATAAATCCACCCAGGGAAAACCAAGTTGCTCCTTAGATTCGAAATATGAAATTCAGAAGAAATCCCACCCAGATCAGGCAGAGAGATCCTAGAGATCAAAGAGAACAGAGGGGGTCTGATCTATTGATTATACCACCCCTCCAAGAAAATTATGCCGATGAAGGTGAGGATATAATCGAAGAATTGGACCACACTCATATAAACCTCATGGGTGTTCACGATGATGAATCCATTTTCCTTACTCAGGAAGAGAACAAGATCTTTCTCCTTTCACAAACACAGGTAAATGAGGAAGCAGAGGAAACAAAACAACAAGCCTTTGAAAACGCTATAATGGAGGCCCACAGGCAGTATAACCTGAGAAGAAAGAGGGAAAATGACAACCCTCCAAAGAAGGTTGCTGAAACAAAGAAGGCTATCGAAATGAAGAAAATAGTCAAAACCAAGAAAACCTCGAAAAATTCTCCCAAGAAAGTCCCTAAGAGGATTAATGCTAAATATCCTACAAAAAGAAACCCAAAAATTTTACAAATATCAAATTAGACTAAGGTTTTGTCAACTAGTCAACCAAGTGCTTCTACCCATAGGACTCTGATGGAAAAACTATAAGTGCAAAGCCTAATCAAAGCTTCCACTGCTTTCAGACTTGAAGGGAAACTAGCTAAACTGAATATTCCCATCCCCCTTTCCGAGCTGATGAGAAAGAATGCTTACAGGTCGCAGGTGATTAAATATTTAAGCATCAAAACAGAGATAGGTATGAAGGCTTTAAATGTCGGGTCAACAAATCAATTAGACACGGTAAATCTTGTTGATGATCAACCAGAGCTCTTGTTTGGTCCTTAAGTTGATGGTCAAACTGATAATGGTGTCGTTGCCCCTTTTTACATCAGCCTGAATATCCACGACTCGATATTACACAACACTATGCTGGATTTGAGCACCTCTCACAACCTGATGCCCAAGGTTGTGATGGAAATGTTGGGACTTGAGGTCACTAGACCCTACAAGGATTTGCATTCATTTGACTCTATAAAGGTCAAATGTATAGGTCTGATTAAAGATTTGTGCATCACCCTAGCTCAAATTCCAACGAAGAGTATGGTGATGGATATCGTTGTTGTAGACATTCCCCCGAAATATGGTATGTTACTATCAATATCTTGGGGAGCTAAGATGAAAGGAACCCTGCAACTAGATATGTCCTATGCCAGCATCCCAGTATTTGGACAACAGAGAAGACTGTACAGAGAGACTCTAATGAAGTATATGGTCAACAGTTAGGAAAATCCACACAACTACCCACTATACTCTGCACACTTTGATCTGGATTCTTTCACTCTATACAATGATGGTGACTTGGAAGAACAAATCTCTTAGCTGGAAGATGATACACCTGATTCGAAAGACGATAAAGAAATCTCTGAGGTAAGAAATAATGCAATTGTGGAAAGTGAGGAACTGCTAGTAGACTTTTGGACTATGGATTTTTATGGAGTTGTGAGCAAGGAGGGAGCTGGGGCTGGAGTTTGGTTGCATAATCACAAATCAAGGTATTCAGAGAGTCATTCTTACAAACTGAATTTCCAATTCACTAACAACATAGTTGAGTATGAAGCTTTGATGCTCGGCCTGAAACTACTAAAGAAGGTTGGTGCAAAACAGATTATGGTAAGGGGTGATTTTGAATTGATTATTAAGCAAATTAAAGGTGAGTATGTAGCTAAACATCCCAGACTTAGAGCTTATAGGAATGTTGTTTTGGATGCCCTTCAATGTTTTATTGAAATCAACTTGCAGGGAATGCCCAGGGGACAAAACATACTAGCAGACGAGTTGGCTACATCATTAGCTACATGTAAAATACCTTTCTATCCCACTCGCAAATACACAGTGGAGGTGAAGTGTAGACCAACCATTCCAGACAACATCAGATACTGGCAGGTATTTGGGAATGACGACCAAATTGAAGACTTCCTACAGTGTAAGAATGATTTCGAATGTACAAATATAGATTTAGAGAATGATGATGATAATGTAAATAAATTTGTTTTTGAAAATGGTAGTGTAAATAAAGTAGACTCGGATGAATTGAAAGAAAACGAGGTAGATTCTAGTATTTTACAGTTGAAAAATATTGTGTTACCTAGAGGTTTAGTTCCTCTAGAAGACTTGTTCGATTTTAATGATGTAGCGAAAAAACCAAAAATTGAAGCTAGTGGTAAAGAGGTCGAAGAGTGTAACATAGGAACAGAAGAAAAACCCAAGATGATAAAACTTTCCAAATCTCTACCCCCTCAACAAAAATGCAAATACATTAAGCTGTTTAAGGAATATGTAGATGTGTTTGCTTAGGGCTATGAGGAATTAAAATCTTATGACACAAGTATCATACAACATCGGATCCCAATAAAAGAAGAACACAAACCTTTCAGACAGAAACTTAGGAGAATCAATCCCAAGTTTCGTCCCCTGATAGAAAAGGAAATAAAAAAGATGTATGATGCCAAAATTATAGTCCCCTTGAGATTTTCCAAATGGGTTTCTAACCTGGTTCCTACCAAGAAGAAAACTGGTGAAATAAGGCTTTGCATTGATTTCAAAAATATGAACAAGGTTTCCCTCAAAGACAATTACCCTTTTCCTAAAATGGACCACATCTTACAAAAGGTAGTTGGGGCCAGTAGGATCTCCTTACTACATGGTTTCTTAGGTTATAACCATGTTCTTGTTCACCTAGATGATCAGGAGAAAACAAATTTTACCACACCCTAGGGAACCTTCATGTATGTGAAGATGCCCTTTGGTTTGATGAACGTTGGTGCCGCTTTCCAAAGAGCAATGGATATTTATTTTGTGGACGAAATTGGGAGATTTATAGTCATATATCTGGATGATGTGACTGTCTACTCCACATCTGATGAGGAACACTTGCAACATCTTAGACGTGTGTTTGAGAAGTGTAGAAAGTTTGGGATTTCATTGAATCTAAAGAAAATCATTTTCGGATAGAGGAAGGCAAGTTGTTGAGACACATAATCTCTAAAGATGGAATTAAAATAGATTCCAATAGGATAGAATCCATCCAGAAGGTGGAACACCCTAGGAACATCAAATAGATAAATCATTCATTGGAGAAATAAATTTCCTCAAAATATGCATACCCAACTTGGTCGAAATTCTTAGGAACATCACAAATATGTTGAAAAAGGACACCAAAATCATATGGAACGCTGAGTCCAAATAATCATTTGAGCAGGTGAAACACGCACTCACCCAAGCCCCAGTTTTGATCAGCCCATATTACACCAAAGATTTTTTATTTTTTTTTCTTTCACTTATGAACACACCATCACAGCAATACTATTGCAGAAAAATAGCAAAGGGTACAAACAACCCACAACATTTTTCAACAAATCTATGAGAGATGCAGCGTTGAACTACAATATCATGGGGAAACAAGATTTTGCTTTGGTGAAATCCATAAAGGATTTTAGAGTCTATTTTCTCCATTCCCACACAATTTGTTATGTTCCAGACATAGTGGTAAAGGATATCCCGACTTAGCATAATCCAGATGGTAGGAAAGGAAAGTGGATTGCTTTTATTCTGGAATATGACAATGAAATAAAACCCACTAAAGTGATCAAAGGTCAGGGTTTGGCCAAACTAATGGTTGAATCTAATTTTCATGCTCTAGAAATTAATTTTTTGGCTGCATTTGACGAGCAGGAAGAGCAGGCGACTCCAAATGTAAAAGAGGTATTCTTAAACTCTCCTTGGTATGCAGACCTGATTTTTGTACTTCATAACTTACAAGCTCCTCCTAGTTTGACTAATACCAAAGATAGATTTATTAAACTAAAAGCAATAAAATTTTGTATTCTAGAAGGTAACCTTTATTGGAAAGATCTTGGTGGTATTTTGCTTAATTGCCTATTAAAAGACGAAGCTGACAAGGTTATGAAATATTTCCATGCAGGAGAATGCGGTGGGAATCTGAGTTGGAAGACCACATCCAACATGATTTTGAGAGCTAGTTTCTACTGGCCTACATTGTTTGTTGATGTTCATCAGAAAGTTACTTCTTGCCACAATTGCCAAGTTTTCGAAGGTAAAAGGAAGCTTCTGCCTCTCCCCATGAAACCCATCTCAGTGGAAGCTCCTTTCCAACAATGGGGTTTAGACTTTATCGGAGAAATACATCCATCCTCCTCGGGCCAACACAAGTGGATCCTCACAGCCACAGACTACTTCATGAAGTGGATCGAGGTTGTTCCATGCAGGAAAGCTACTAACTCTGTTATCATTAAATTTTTAGAAACTAATATCTTGTGTCATTTTGGATGCCCCAGAAAAACTATAGCTGATAATGCAGTGGCTTTCAGATCCAAAAGACTCATAGAATTTTGCAGCCAATACCACATTACTTTGGGACACTCAACAACTTATTATCCTCAAGGAAACAGGTTGGCTGAGTCCTCAAACAAAAGTCTGGTGAACATCCTCAGGAAAAAAATAAAATAAAATAAGAAATCATGGCATAATAAGTTGGTTTTATCACTCTGGGATGACAGAATAAACACCAAAAGATCAAGTGGCATGTCTCCATACCAATTGGTGTATGGTACTGAAGCCATTTTTCCCCTTTCCTTGGGAGCCCCTGTTATGAAACTATTGCAGGAAGCGCAATTAGAGACAAATGATGTCCAAAGGAGAATAAACCAAATGATTCACTTAATGAAATCTAGGGAAGAAGTCTACAATAAGACTCAGGTCCTCCAGGAGAACATCAACAAGATTTTTTACAGAAGAACTAAAGAAGATGATTTTGAGTTGGGTGATTTGGTGCTGAAATGGGATTCCAGGAATGAGGATAAGGGTAAACATGGAAAGTTTTATAGCTTATGGAAAGGCCCCTACATCATTCAGGCATTAAGAGTAAATATCACACTTTTTCTCAAAGATAGTGATGGAATAGACCTGCCAGGTGGACCTGTTGTTATCACCCCATAAATTATGGGAATCAACTCATGACTTGGATATTGTCTGTCTCTAGTATTTTTTTTGACAAATGATTTATCATTCTGCAAATAATTTGAAAAAAGAAAGAAAAAGAAATGGAAAAAGAAAAAGGAAAAAAGAAAAAAGAAAAAAGAAAAAGAAAAAGGAAAAAAGAAAAAAGAAAAGAAAAAGAAAAAATAAAAGAAAAAAAAGAAAAAGAAAAAGAGGGCATAAAAGAATTGAAATGAAAGCCCCATGCAATAATAGTAACTTGACCATACCTTTCAAGCATGGCCAAGTTCTTTTTAAATTTAATGTTGATAGGTTAGTGAATAAATTTGACCAGACTATCTAATCCTGGTCAGATATCCCTTAGGTTAGATTAGTGAATAAATTTGACCAGACTGTCTAATCCTGGTCAGATAGCCCTTAGGTAGGGTAGAGTAATTTCTTAACCCAACAGTTTAATCTCAGTTAATTGTCCTAGGAAGATAGGTTAGAATGTAGGTTAGTTGCTTCATTTGTTTCACCCCAATGAAACCAGCTTGATGAAAATGTTACACCATGTCTCAAGTGCCTAAGAATAGTTTGGTCGAAGTCCCTTGGTGGTGTCTATGTGAAAATTTTGGGAAAAACCCGTAAGAGGCACTTATCCTAAGTTTTCCCAGCACATATTTCTCCGTTCCTGATTTATGCTCCATGCACTTTTCAACGGTCTAGATCGTGGCGCCCAGATCTACAACGCACAGAGCATTCCGGACCTCCCCGACCGTTCTTCCTTTAACCGGGGGGGGGGGGTCCGGAATCGGTAATAAGAATTGCGCACATCTGGACGGCCCAGAGACGAGCGCTAAAATCAAAGGCTCAGATTTGATTCCAGACCCCCCCGTCTATTCTGCCTTTAATGGAGGGGGGGGGGTCCGAAATGAGAGATAAAAGGCGTGCTAAGATCTGCGGCCAGGAAACGGGCGCGCAGATCAACGGTTCAAGATGATTTTCGGACCCCCCCTGATGTTCTACTTTTAACCAAAGGGGGGGGTCCAGAATTGTTGTTCTCCTCTGGCGGGCCCCTGGTCATACGTGGCGTCAGCATATTGGTCCTGAAGTCCCATCCCCCATCTGCTATCTGACAGCCCCCGTCACTCATGGACGTCATCTCCTACTTGTTCCACTTGCTCCTGAGTTGTGTCCCATCCCATAACTGCTGTCAGTCCCTGTTGTTAGTCCCTTACCTTTTCACTCATGATTAGCCCCTTATTGCGACTTTTAACTCCAATCCCTAGCCTCCACATCACCCGTCCGTATGTTTTGGCCACCGTCACCTTCCATCTCACCCCCAAGTGGCCCGTTGTCCATTTATTACAAGATAACATACCCGTTATTCTGTTGACCTGTCTCCCGCGTCAGACCAACCCCAGTTTTAAATAAAATTACCGTTTTCCCCCTTCTTTCACTATTTGTCCATCACACCAGAAAATTTACCTCTTACGCCTCCATTGCTTCTCCATCGTTTTCATCCAAATTCAGTCGACCCCACTAACATCGTGTTTATTGCAGGTACTATTGCAGAGATGGCGCCAAAGCCAAGACCAATGGAAGGAGAAGAGAATCCTTTTCTTCCTCCTCCTGTCGACCTGGACAAAATCCCATTGGTCGATAAAGACAGATTGATTGCTGATACCAAGTGTGAATTCAATTTTTTGGACCTCCAGTCATGGCTCCAGGAGGTGTTCCTAGACCAGAGCGATGAAATTGGACTCTGGGAGTCCAATTTTCCCCTGTACCTGTTTCCCCAGATCCACCACTTTCCCAAATTCGCCCTTAAATTCCAAGCTCATTATATTCCCGACCAGAGGGTCGTCGTCTCCTCCTCCGGAGACGCCCTGTTCTTCATCACGCCCGAAGACATAGATCAAATGATGCAAATCCCACGTGCTGATTCCGCTTCTCCTTTCAACCTAGAAATCCTTATAGAGATGTATCAACATATGACTTTTCCCCAGAGAGCTCAAATATTCGAGCTGTTCATTCCCACCTCCGCTCAACTCCCTTCCACAAATCCCCCTTACCCTTCGTCCATTTTCTCCACCAAGGGAAATCAGATCATTTCCTCCCTCTACGCTCTGTTAGGGTACTATTTAGACCAGTGGGTAGATGAGTCCATTCTGGGTTTTCTATGCCTTTTCGACACAGACGAAAAACCCACCACACAGTTTGATTTCATTACCTTCTTGGCCAAAAATATTCACGAACAGTTCATGAATTTTGGCACGGAAGGCATGTTCAGATATTCATCCATATTGGCCTACATGTTTGTTTTCTATCAGGCAGATAAATTCAGTTTTTCTATGCAGAAAATGGACGCAGATGGAAGGCCTCAACCAGTCATAGCGTGGACATCTTTGTTGAAGCATAACTCGACAGAGTATAGCTTCAAGGCATTCATCGATCTTTTCTACCACCCTGTGGTAAGAATGTTGAGTGGCAGGCCTAAGCCACGAATAAATGACGAGGTCCAGATAATTCTACATCTCTCGAACAACGCAAAGACAGGGGACTGGTACCTGTATCAAAACCACACCGAGATCAGAGTTTTCGGGTGCGAATTGGCACCCTATAAGCTGCCAAATTATGTGTCGGTAAGAATCTTTGCGTTAGAGTATATAAGGCAGATCATGAATTCAGATGACATTCATTTTGTTTCCCTGAAGAAAAAGCAGCAACTGAGAATCAAGGGGCAGATTGGTTCTTTCATCTGCAACAGTCGAGGCGCCGGGGAAGAAACTGACAAGATGTTGAAAGAAATGAAATTCTTTATGAGTTTCCCATGGCACTATGATCCATGCGGGATCATTTCAAAAATGCGGGTGACAAACAAAAACATCCCGTACGTTCATGAGTCCAAGCCCGAGATTGAAAAATTCGCCAACCAGACTGTGTGGATGCCTAACACCTTGGTCGAAGTGGAACAACAAGTTGAAGTGGAACTACAGGTTCCCCCGACAACTGTGCAACCAACTATCATGCCACAGGTCCCCAAGGAAAAAAGGCCTCGACAAGAGTCGTCTTCGCCTCTAATGGAGGTATCATCTGAAGAGTTCCATTTGCACACTAAGAGGCCAAAGACAGTTTCAACGCCTGGCCCGATTGTAGAACAAGAAGCCCCGCCTAACACAGTAATCAAGCCGGTCATTCCACCCTTTGGTTTGAGCCTTTATCAGGGCATCACCCCAACAGTACTGCAGAAATCCACAGACTCTCCCCTGGACACTCAGCCAGGCAAGACTGGGCCCAAATTGAGCATCTTCGAGAAGTACGAGCTGATCAAGAAGAAGAATCAAACCCTTACCATCAGTACTTATGCTCAGTTTCGGAAACAAACGTCGACTGCACAGCATAGACTGTTGTCTGCATTCGACACAGAAAAGGGCATGATGCACATGGCCTTCCTCCAAGCTCAGGTTCCAGATCCCAAGGTGATCTCAGACTATAAGAGGTCCACCTTCGAATTCCAGGCAAAGGACGTGCACTCAGCAGATCAGATGGATCTGCACAAACAGACAGGTGAGATGGTATTCCATACATTGGCACATGCTTCTGCTTCAGCAGCCAAATTTCAGGTTTCGCTAAATAATGCTCAAACGTAGCTCAAGATGGAAAAAATATCGTCCTTTGCAAAGGACAGCAGAATTAAGACTTTGGAGGAGTTGGTCCTTAAGATCAGTTATGATCCCCCGAATGTCAAAGCTGCAGAAGAGATGATAAAGAAGAAAAATGCAGACATCGCCTCCTTGAGGAAACAGCTGAAACTCCCACCTACAGAAGACTCACAGGCGAGGGAGATAGCAGAGAAAGAAGGCGAGAAGGACGAAATGCTTAAGCTGCTCATGGAGAAGAAAGCCCAGCTCAAATAAATGGAAGTAGAGATGGAGAAACTGCTAAAGGAGAAAGAGCAGCTGAAATCTATGGAAGCCATTCCATTGAGTGCTATCCCAATTGCAGGATTGAGCACAACAGCAGTAACAACAATTCCATCTGCAACACCAGTGACACCACAAGAGGGAACAACCGATCTCGCCAAATCCATGGAGAAAATGAACCTGCAAGAGACAGAAATCAGCAGGCTGAAGAAGGAAGTTGAGATCCTCCAGGAACTCAAAACTTCTTTCCAAACCAGCCTATCCAAAGAAAGGCAGGTAACTGAGTAGCTCAGGAAGGAACTACAGTAGCTCCAAAAGGAAACAATGGCAGGGAAGACTTTGGCTGAAGTCAAAGAAAATGTATGGACAGACATCACAAAGTCCATAAATGAAATCTGGCCCATGATCCAAATCATGTTTGAGCAGAACGAGTTGGTCCAGAGGAGCAAACAAGCCATTGAAAAGATCAGAGTAGAATTAGGAGATAGACCAACTCAGGCAAATGAGATCATCAAATTTCTAAATTCTAAGACCCGAGAAGAGCTAGAAGAGTTGAAGATCGAGGACAGAACATAAACCATCCTTGAGGTCAAAAGAGTTTTGACCAAGAGGGGATTATTGTTTCAACTAGAAGAAAAGGTTCAGGTCATGGATCAGGGGGTACAGAAATTCTTCAGCAAGATCGAGACTCTCCAGAAGAAAGGTCTCCCAGGTCTGAAAGTTATTAATGATAAACTGATGACACTCCCAGATTACAAAAGGAGACTGTCTGAAGTGTCTAAATATAGTTCAAAATTTGCTGGCATACAAGGGAGCATCACCGGTAAAGAATTCCTGGACGCTCTTCAGTTGGACATCAGTATCAAACATGAGATTCGATACATATTCCTCACTAAGCCCACTTTCGCCAAATATATGGAAATGGATGAAGTGTAGCGGAGACTACTCAAAATCACTGTGCCTAGTCATCTCAGATGGGAGGAACTTTGCGATTTGCTCGATTAGCAGATGAGTTGTCTAGGTCCAGTCACCTGTCTAGTCAGAAGAGGTTGTGAAAGAATCTCGCCAACGACCTACCCCAGAAATTCCGCATGCATTTGTACCAAGTCATAAATCAGTTTGATTAGTTAAATTAGTTAGGCTTAAAATAGAATGAGCACGTCCTGATCAGTTATGATAGGAACGTTTGTAATTTGAATTATAAATACTTCACCTTTCGAAGTATAGAGGGTTGTTGATATTTACACCCTGACGCTATCAGACTGTAACATTTTTGAAGAGATCTGCCATTAATAAAAGGAGGCACTTTACAGGATTCTTGCGTGTATTCACTAGTGACGTTTATTCTCTAAGTTGAATGTTATTCTTGCTTTGTGATCATATTGTTTTCTGAAACTAATCTTTAAAAGTAACGTATGTTGCAGGATTTATCTTAGATACCTTGTTTCTGACTTTAAATATTTTAATGTTTATCTTCTGATGTTTTCAATTAAGAAATTCTTAACTGCTTCTTAGTTGAATTTATCTTTCTCATCTTTTCATCTGTCCATCATTTAAGCTATTAAAGATCCAGTGAGTATATTATCTCGCCCTGTGGAAGTATTCCTTTACGTTTTTGGTTTATATCTCATAATTATTTTAACACAGACCCCATATCCCAATGGAGGTGTAGACTGTCTCAACCAATCCAAAAACACTTTGACAACAAAACCAACAGATTTCTTTACCTAGCCTAATATCTAAAGTTATAAACAAAGCTAAATCATATAGAGAGATCCCTCTCTGAAGCTGGAAGGGCTAGATCCCAGCTTTAAAAGCGGTTGGATAAAGTTACCTTTGTAGAGTTCTTCTTTTTTCAACCTCTAAGAAATTTACCGAGTGCTAACATAATGGCGACTCCACTGGGGAAACGAACTTAAAAATTTGATAATTTCACGTTTTCTTTCCCCTAAAAAGAACGTTTGATTTTGAGAAGAAAGTAATGTTTAGAGGTTGATCAAACTTTGTACATATTATTTTCAGACTCGCAAAATTAAAAATATATATATATATAAAACCAAAAAGAGTTCTGGCTCCCAAGAAAGTTCACACTCGATCTCATCCAGACCCAGAACCCGCGATAGTGATAGATAACCCCGAACATTTGCTCAGGTGAAAGGCCTCGGCTGCCAGTTCAGGGAGTTATACTCCCCTTCATAAGTCTCCTTCCTTTTCAGGAAAACCAGTTATCCCTCAAAACTTTGACCTTGATACCTTTCCACAGAGAAGCCTGGTTAGAACACGTTCTGACAGTTTTGTGACTGGACTCGTCTTTGACCCAACTGTGTTGCAACCCTGAACCCCCGAAGTCTTGTCTCCCACGACCAAACTACAAATCACCACCTCAGTACTGTCCAGTCCCTCCTCATCCTCATCTTCAGTCGCTACATCGCCGACCATCCAGGTTTCCCTTCAACCTCCTCCACTAATCATGGCAGCTTGATATGCTCCTTTGGTGTTGGCTGCGCTGCTACATGCCATGCCCCAAGACTATCAAACAAGACTTCCACAGTTCTATGCAACCGGACCTTTAAACTCCCAACAACATCTGGACAAAATGAATGATTATTTTGACTTGCAAGAGGTTGATGAGGCTGATGTGCAAATGCGATTGTTTTCCCAAAGTCTGACAGGCGACGTCAAGAAATGGTTCAAAGCTTTACCTGCCGCCTCAGTCCCCGACCTTGTTGAGTTCCAAAGAAGTTTTCTTGACAGATGGGAGGTAAAGAAAAACCCTCTCCAAATATTGTCAGAATATGAGAATATAAAGAGAAATCAAGGTGAGACGGTCCAAGATTATTGCACCCATTTCAACAACCTGTACAATGCAATCCCAAATGAAATCAAACCTCCACAGGGTCTGGCATTGATTAAATTCCCTGATGGATTTGATGCTGACATGTCATACCAACTAAGAGAAAGAAATGCTACCACCCTAGAGGACATGCAGAAAAGTGCTATAAGTGTGGAGGCCAATCTTTTGGCAAAGAGGGCACGACGGAGGTCAGAAAGGAGAGTCACAATCAAAGAGGAACCTTCCACGTCGACCACTGATTCCAAATGGGATTCTATGGTCAGAACAATGGAACTCATGCTGGAAAGATTGAATGTGTCAGACATAAATCCTCCAAGAGACAACCCACCTGCTCCCCAGGTTCGGAACCCTAACTTTAGGAGAATCCCTCCTCAAATCAGACAGAGAGATCCTAGGGATCAAAGAGAGAAGAGGGGCCCAGATCAGCATATTAGACCTCCCCTACAAGAAAACTATGTTGATGAAGGGGGGGAAGTGATTGAGGAATTGGAGGACACTCATATCAACCTCATGGGCATTCACGACAACGAGGCTATTTTCCTTACTCAAGAAGAGCAGGAACTCTTTCTACTAAATAAAACAAAGGTAAGTGAAGAAGCCGAAGATGCCGAACAACAGGCCTTTGAAAATGTTATTCTAGAGGTATACCGAAAGTACAATCTGCGGAGTAAGAAGACAGAAGGCAGTTCTCCAAAGAAGATGACCGAAACAAAGAAGGTAGTCGAAACCAAAAGGACCTCTGAGTCATCTGCTGAGAAGACTTCTGACAAGACTACTGTGGAAAATATCCATGAGAAGAGTAATGACGAAGCTCATGTGAAGAAAAACATCACCATTCTGAAAAGGCCATCACAACCTGAGGCTTTACCTGTGAACCCTCCGAGTACTTCTGAGCCGAAGAATATGGAAGACAAATCAGAACTGATGAGCCAAAGCAGAGCTCATACACCCTTTAGCCTTGAGGGGGAATTGGCAAAAATAAAAATTCCCATCCCACTTACAGAGTTGATGAACAGAGACGGGTATCGTTCACAGGTAATAAAAGCACTAGCCATTGAGCCTGACATAGGCACGAAGGCCTTAACCATTGGATCAACAAGTCATTCGGACACTATGAACCTTACTGATGATAGACCCGAGCTTCTTTTCGGACCTGAAGTAGATGGTCGAGATGATACCGGTGATGTCGCTCCTTTTTACATCAGTCTAAACATACACGACTTGATATTGCATAACGTTATGTTGGATTCGGGTGCCTCCCACAATCTGATGCCTAAAGCAGTAATGGAAAAAATGGGACTGGAGGTCACCAGACCATACAAGGATTTACACTCAGTCGACTCCAGCAAAGTCAAATGTATTGGTTTGATCAAGGACCTATGCATCACCTTGGTTCAGATCCCTTCGAAGAGCATGGTAATGGATGTGGTGGTTGCAGACATCCCATCGAAGTATGGAATGTTGTTGTCCCGGTCTTGGGGGGCTAAGTTGAAAGGAACCCTGCATCTGGATATGTCTTACGCCACTATCCCAATGTTTGGACAATAGAGGAGGCTATACAGAGAAACACTGATGAAGTACATGGTCAGTAGCCAAGAAAAACCGCACAATTACCCCCTTTACTCTGCACATTTCAATTTAGATTCGTTCATCTTGTACAATGATGGTGATACAAAAGAGAAAGATACTCAGCTGATGGAAGACTTATCTGGTCAAGATGAAGGCCCAGAAAGCATTGAGGTAGCAAAGAAGAAGAACGTGATAACATAAGAGTTACCCGCTGATTTCTGGAGTATGGATTTTGATGGAGCTGTGAGTAAAGAAGGAGCAGGAGCTGGAGTCTGGCTGCATAATCACAGAAACAGGTACTCAGAAAATCATTCCTACAAATTAAATTTCCAGTGCACTAACAATGTTGCCGAGTATGAAGCTTTGATGCTCGGTCTGAAGCTGTTGAAAAAGGTTGGTGCCAAACAGATCATGGTAAGAGGTGATTCTGAGTTAATAATCAATCAAATTAAAGGTGAGTATGCTGCGAAACACCCACGTCTTAGAGCTTATAGAAATGTTGTTCTTGATGCTTTGAGGTGTTTTACTGAAGTGGAATTGCAGGTAATGCTGAGGGGATAGAATATCCTGGCAGACGGATTAGCCACCTCAGCAGCCACCTGTAAGATTCCTTTCCGCTCGACTCATCCATATACTGTTGAGGTGAAATGCAGACCGACAGTTCCCGACAATATCAGGTATTGGCAAGTGTTTGGTAATGATGACCAAATTGAATACTTTCTGCAATGCAAGAACGATTTTGAATGTACAAATATAGATTTAGAGAATGAAGATCAAAATGTAAATATTTCAGATTTTGAAATTGATAGTGTAAATAAAATAGACTCAGGAGAACTAGGCGATGACGAAATGGATGTTGATGTTTTACAGTTGAAAAGCAATGTTTTGCCTAGAGGTCTTGTTCCTTTAGAAGATTTATTTGACAGTAATGACGTAGCCAAAAAACCAAAAATAGAAGCCCATGGAAAAGAAGTAGAAGACTGTAATATAGGGACTGAAGAGAAACCTAGGATGGTCAAACTGTCCAAATCCTTACCCCCAAAACAAAATCTCAAATACATTGAGATTTTTAAAGAATATTCTGATGTTTTTGCCTGGGGCTATGAAGATTTGAAAGCCTATGATACCAACATCATACAACACAGGATTCCCATAAAAGAAGATCAAAAACCGTTTAGGCAGAAACTTAGGAGAATAAATCCCAAGTTGCCCCCCCTGATAGAAAAAGAAATCAAGAAAATGTACGATGCCAAGATCATAGTCCCACTGCGTTTCTCTAAGTGGGTCTCTAATTTAGTCCCTACACGTAAGAAAACTGGGGAAATCAGACTCTGCATAGATTTCCGCAATCTGAACAAAGTATCCCTGAAAGATAATTACCCATTACCGAAAATGGACCACCTCCTGCAAAGGGTGGTCAGGTCCAGTTGGATATCTCTGTTGGATGGTTTCTCGGGCTACAACCAGGTCTTAGTTCACCCAGATGATCAAGATAAAACCGCTTTTACCACACCATGGGGCACTTTCATGTATGTGAAGATGCCTTTTGGTCTGATGAAAGCAGGAGCCACGTTTTAGAGGGCAATGGATATCACCTTCGTGGAAGAATCGGGTAAGTTTATTGTCGTTTATTTAGATGGTGTGACTGTGTTTTCCAAATCTGATGATGAACACCTGCGGCACCTTAGACGATTTTTCGAGAAATGTAGAAGGTTTGGGATTTCGTTAAATCCTAAGAAGTGTCTTTTTGGGTTAAAAGAAGGCAAACTGTTGGGACACATCATCTCTAAAGATGGAATCAAAATAGACCCCAGAAGAATCGAGGCCATACTAAAGTTAGAACACCCAAGAAACCTCAAAGAACTACATTCTTTTATCGGGAAAATTAACTTTCTATGAAGATTGATTCCCAATCTGGCCGAACTCCTCAGAAACATTACAAACATGCTTAAAAAGGACGTACAAATAAAATGAGACTCTGAGTCCAAACAATCCTTTGAACAAGTCAAACGAACACTCACAGAAGCCCCAGTTTTGATCAGTCCTGATTTCACTAAAGATTTCTATCTTTTTTCTTTCGCCTCTGAACATACTATAGCAGCAGTACTACTGCAGAAGAATAGCGAAGGGTATGAACAACCCATAGCTTTCTTCAGCAAAGCATTAAGAGATGCTTCCCTGAACTACAATATCATGGAGAAGCAAGCTTTTGCTTTGGTAAAGGCCATAAAGGACTTCAGGGTCTACATTCTCCATTCCCACACCATAGCTTATGTTCCGAACGCGGTCGTAAAGGATATCTTGACACAGGACAACCCTGATGGAAGAAGGGGAAAATGGATTGCTGTCATTTTAGAATACGATATAGAGATTAAGCCCACAAAACTAATCAAAGGCCAAGGCCTTGCTAAATTAATGGTTGAATCTAACTTCCAGGCTCTTGACATTAATTTTCTAGATGTGGCAGATGAACAGGGCGAGATGGCGACTCCAAACGTTAGAGAGGTATTTCTCAACTCTCCATGGTATGTAGACCTTATATTCATTTTACAAAATTTACAAGCTCCCCCTGGTTTGACTAAGACTAAAGCTAGATTTTTAAAGTTGAAGGCTTTGAAATTATGTATTCTAGAAGGAAATTTGTATTGGAAAGACCCTGCAGGCATTCTGTTAAATTGTTTACTTAAGGATGAAGCTGATAAAGTGTTGCAAGAGTTTCATGCAGGAGAATGTGGTGGCCATTTGAACTGGAAGGTCACAGCCAACAAAATACTCAGAGCTGGATTCTATTGGCCCACCCTGTTCGCAAATGTGCATCAGAAGGTAACAGCATGTCACCAGTGTCAACTGTTTGAAGGCAAGAGGAAACTCCTTCCTCTACCTCTGAAACCTATCTCAATTGAGGCCCCTTTCCAGCAATGGGGGCTCGATTTCATTGGAGAAATTCACCCACCTTCTTTGGGCCAACACAGGTGGATTCTTACTGCCACTGATTATTTTACCAAATGGATCGAGGCAGTACCAAGCGACAAGCCACTAACTCTGTTATTATCAAATTTCTTGAAAATAATATTTTGTCTCATTTTGGTTGTCCTAGAAAGATTATAACTGACAATGCAGCTGCCTTTCGGTCGAAGAAACTCATAGATTTCTGCAAGCAGTATCACATTGGTTTGGGGCATTCCACAGCCTACTACCCTCAGGGGAATGGGTTGGCGGAATCTTCAAACAAAACTTTGGTAAATATCATCAAGAAAACATTGCAGGAAAACAAGAAATCATGGCACAATAAGTTGGTGTTTTCTTTATGGGCCGACAAGCTGAACACCAAAAGGTCAATTGGTATGTCACCATACCAGCTGGTCTATGGTACATAGGTAGTTTTCCCCACTTCTTTAGGAGTCCCTATCACAAAGTTTCTTTAGGAGGTGCAAGCTGAGCCAAATGAATCATAGAGAAGGATCAACCAGATGATCCATTTGCAGCAAACTAGAGAGGAAGTTTTCAACAAAACTCAGGTCGTCCAAGAAAATATCAAGAAGATCTTTGACAAACGAACTAAGGAAGATGATTTCGAGCTAGGAGATTTGGTATTGAGATGGGATTCCAGGAATGAAGACAAGGGAAAGCATGGAAAATTTGATAATCTGTGGACAGGGCCATACATGATCCAAGCTTTCAGAGGAAACAATGCTTTTTTGCTAAACAACGCTGATGGGTCAGATCTGCCAGGAGCACCTGTGAATGGCAGAATGATGAAACATTATGTACCACCTCAGTAGAAGATTCGAGTTTTCACTCTCCATTGTACGTACCATTTTAATTCTCATTTTCACTTGCATTTTCTGAGTGAAGAACAGTAGTCAGTTAGTTGAAGCCCGAAGAGAAGGCCCTAAGCTGCTGATCATTGTTTTTCCATCTTTGAGAATAAGACCAATGAAGGCTACTAGACAGATATGTTCAAAAGGACAGGAACAAGAATTCTTGGCACTTAACAGGGCAAGTACCACCCCTAGGTGGAGCCGTTGTTATCACCCCATAAATTATGGGAATCAACTGATGACTTGGATATTGTCTGTCTCTCGTATTTTTGTTGACAAATGATTTTTCATTCTGCAAATAATTTGAAAAAAGAAAGAAAAAGAAAAGGAAAAAGAAAAAGGAAAAAAGAAAAAAGAAAAAGAAAAAGGAAAAAAGAAAAAAGAAAAGAAAAAGAAAAAAGAAAATAAAAAAAAAGAAAAAGAAAAAAAGGGCATGAAAGAATTGAAATGAAAGCCCCATGCAATAATAGTAACTTGACCATACCTTTCAAGCATGGCCAAGTTCTTTTTAAATTTAATGTTGATAGGTTAGTGAATAAATCTGACCAGACTATCTAATCCTGGTCAGATAGCCCTTAGGTTAGATTAGTGAATAAATCTGACCAGACTGTCTAATCCTGGTCAGATAGCCCTTAGGTAGGGTAGAGTAATTTCTTAACCCAACAGTTTAATCTTGGTTAATTGTCCTAGGAAGATAAGTTAGCATGTAGGTTAGTTGCTTCATTTGTTTCACCCCAATGAAACCATCTTGATGAAAATGTTACACCATGTCTCAAGTGCCTAAGAATAGTTTGGTCGAAGTCCCTTAGTGGTGTCTATGTGAAAAGTTTGGGAAAAACCCGTAAGAGGCACTTATCCTAAGTTTTCCCAACACATATTTCTCCACTCCTGATTTATGCTCCATGCACTTTTCAACGGTCCATATCGTGGCGCCCAGATCTACGACGCACAGAGCATTCCGGACCCCCCCCGACCATTCTAGACGGCCCAGAGACGAGCGCTGAAATCAAAGGCTTAGATTTGATTTCGGACCCCCCCCCGTCCGTTCTGCCTTTAATGGAGGGGGGGGGTTCCGGAATGAGAGATAAAAGGTGCGCTAAGATCTGCGGCCAGGAAACGGGCGCGCAGATCATTGGTTCAAGATGATTTTCGGACCCCCCCTGATGTTCTACTTTTAACCAAAGGGGGGGGGGGTTTGGAATTGTTTTTCTCCTCTAGCAGGCCCCTGGTCATACGTGGCATCAGCATATTGGTCCTGAAGTCCCATCCCCCATCTGCTATCTGACAGCCCCCGTCACTCATTGACGTCATCTCCCACTTGTTCCACTTGCTCCCGAGTTGTGTCCCATCCCATAACTGTTGTCAGTCCCTGTTGTCAGTCCCTTACCTTTTCACTCATGATTAGCCCCTTATTGTGACTTTTAACTCCAATCCCTAGCCTCCACGTCACCCGTCCGTATGTTTTGGCCACCGTCACCTGCCATCTCACCCCCAAGTGGCCCATTGTCCATTTATTACAGGATAACATACTCGTTATTCTGCTGACCTGTCTCCCGCATCCAACCGACCACAGTTTTAAATAAAACTACCATTTTCCCCCTTCTTTCACTATTCGTCCATTGCACCAGAAATATGCCTCCATTGCTTCTCCGTCGTTTTCATCCACAGTCAGTCGACCCCACTAACATCGTGTTTATTGTAGGTATTGTTGCAGAGATGGCGCCAAAGCCAAGACCAGCGGAAGGAGAAGAGAATCCTTTTCTTCCCCCTCCTGTCGACCTGGACAAAATCCCATTGGTCGATAAATATAGATTGATTGCTGATACCAAGTGTGAATTCAATTTTTCAGACCTCCAGTCATGGCTCCGGGAGGTGTTCCTAGACCAGAGCGATGAATTTGGACTCTGGGAGTCCAATTTGCCCCTATACCTATTTCCCCAGATCCACCACTTTCCCGAATTCGCCCTTAAATGCCAAGCTCATTATATTCCCGACCAGAGGGCCGTCGTCTCCTCCTCCGGAGACGCCCTGTTCTTCATCACGCCCGAAGACATAGATCAAATGATGCAAATCCCCCGTGTTGATTCTGCTTCTCCTTTCAACCTAGAAATCCTTACAGAGTTGTATCAAAAGATGAATTTTCCCCAGAGAGCTCAAATATTCGAGCTGTTCCTTACCACCTCCGCTCAACTCCCTTCCACAAATCCCCCTTACCCATCGTCCATTTTCTCCACCAAGGGAAATCAGATCATTTCCTCCCTCTGCGCTCTGTTAGGGTACTATTCAGACCAGTGGGTAGACGAGCCCATTCTGGGTTTTCTATCCCTTTTTGACACAGACGAAAAACCCACCACACAGTTTGATTTCAGTACTGTTGACGGGCGAAATTGACTGTCCGTCAACTGGGAGAGTGGAACCGGTCCGGGGTTGTCTAAATAACCCAAGCCATTTGGAATGGACCACCCTGACGAGTTTAACGGCTCCGTTGGCCGCTCTAAGGTCTTCTAAGAAAACCAAAGAGAGAATTGATCTGAGCTAAGTAATCTGACTAAACTAATAAACAAATTAAACTATAACTAAATATAAGAAACTAACTAAAATAAAGGAAACTAGAAACTAATAAAACAAGGAAAGGAACTAATATACTAATCTAATTAAAACAAACTACTAAATAAACTAAAACTAAATACAAATAATCTAACTATTATATATAAACTACTAATTAACTCTTGTAATAACTCAAATCAACTATCTAATTATCAGCTGCAAAATCACTTATTCACAAATATACATTATAAACAATCTACAGATTTGATTAAAACCTGCAAAACTCAATTGATCACTGCCCTAAGACAGCAAGGTATGTTTTTTGATTTTTGTATTTTATGAAAAAGAAATAAACTACTGAAATTAAACAATCTAATATATTTTACTGAAATAAAACAATCTAATATAAATCTAATTACAATTATATCTAAATTAAACTACTTAATGAAAACAGTAAACACAAAACTAGTTGACCTGGAAACGCTCCAAGTCTGCCCTGTATATGATAACTTCTTAAGCTGATTGGAGGAAGAAATTCACACCATTTAGTCCTTCATCTTTTCGAAAACGATCAGCTATGCTGCTCCTTGAAGTGTTATACAGGACAAACAAGACATAAAAGAAAATCATAACAATCTTCTGATGATAAATCTCTGCAATCAGGGAAACCTATTATGCAGAAAACTTATATATACCAATTCAATTTATGAAGAAGACAAAGCTATCATTCACTAAAATGAATCAGTAATTGTTATGTCTTTTATATATTTGGAAGCAACAAGATATGTATAACAGTAAAGAAATTATATCATTTGCATTTGATTTAGATAGCAAAGTAATACTAAACCATAAACAAAATGATATACAAAACCAGGAACAAAGTGTTCATATATTGAAAAGCAAAAGCTATGACAAAACATCAATTCTGCTCCAGTTTAAATCAGAATTACATATCCTTGTTCTCCCACAACTGAGGATGATCATTATTACAAAAACCATAGGTTTATATAGGTTTCTCACAAGGTAAAACATCCTTGTGAATAATAGCAAATTGTTTTACATAATCAGGGAGTAATCCCAGAATCAACTAAACTAAGCAAAATGAAATGCAAGTAGAATCTGTAAAACATCCTCTAACTTCTCAGCATATCTATTGCCAATTCGAATTTGCCTGTAATAGAACACAAAGATCAAATTAGAAGGATATTTTATTAGGAAAACAATAAAAAAATGATTTTACAGACTTAGCTACAGAATCATCTGATTCTGTAGCTAGTCAAAAATAACAAACATGACTAGATATAATCAAATAAAATCAAATCCAAAACTAATTACTAATGATTCAATTATTCCTTAAATTAAACCAAATAAAAAAGAATGCAATCGGGACAGGGTAAGAATACTCTGTTTTTCCAATTGACATAAAATCGAATCAAATCTTAACAAGACTGTTTCATAAATGCAATCAATGGTAAACCAAATCGTATGAGATACAAAACAATCATTATTGATTTGCATAAGATTCATATCGTTTAATCCATTGCCAATATAGAAAGTCGTCACGATTTCATGCATAACTGTATCCATAGAATCCAGCCACAGTCTTCGTTCGCTGAGTTTCAAACAGTTCACAGGTATGGTTGTAACTATCATTGACTAGTTATAGCCATAACAACAGATTGATATCATTCAGTTAAAAGGACGATATATAAATTGCTTCCATTGCAATCGGATGAAATCATACTCCATGAATATCGACTCAAAAATCTTCATGTTTGATCACCACACAGTCAACAGACAGAGGCGCGAC
>ML817512.1:63393-74336 GCA_009831015.1 Picea engelmannii
CTTACCTACACAACTAGGCGTTGCAACAAATATTGAGGTCACCAAACCCCTATGTTGGGGGTGTGTAAATATGAGCATTTAAGTATGGGTTCCATAATGAAACTATGAGGTTCACAACTACAAAATAACATGAGCCTAAAGAGTGTAGGGACCTAAATTAATTAAGCCTAGTAAAATTCATAAATTTAAACACTAAGATTATTCAGCATAAGCAATAAGCCATTTCATTCAGCATATAAGCAGCATAAATTAAATTTATGAACAACAATCTAATAAATTACATAACAAAATTTAGATACCTCTGGTTGATGCTATTATCCCAATATCCAGTTGTCCTCTCTATTTCTTTGCCCAGCCTGATGCTCTGAACAAACCCTGCCCAAAACCGACTAACCACCCAGCCAGCTAGGAGTAGCCTTTCTGGCTCCCTAGCTCCAGGATTCCATGAGGATTCCTGGCCCCCAAGCCCAAAACTCCCAGCAACCTGGTGCCCCCTGCAACAGTTCACCAAATCTCCAAAACCAAACTCCCAAAACCATAAAAATATCCAGCCCCCAAAATACAGTCCTCTCCTCCCAATTTTTCATAATCCCCCTTCCCGAAGGCCTCTTCCCAGTCATATCTCCCCCCATTCACCGACTCCCTACCCTCCTTTAATGCCACCCACCTTATCCCTCCATTTATTACCCTATCCTTCCATTTATTACCTTATCCGTCCACTCAATGCTTCATTCCCCCCCTGCATACGTAAAGTCTTATAATAAATAATTTAAATTTATGAAGCCCTTTAATTCATTACCCAAACCTTTAATGAGTCAATTAATTAATTAATTAATCAATCAACAGATATAAACAATTAATAAATAAATAAATAATCATTGTTTAACTAAAACATATTAGGACAGATAATTATCTAATTAATTATACTTGATAAACCTTAAGCAATCATTTAACTAGGGTTGTTACATACACCCACCCTTTAGGAAACTTCGTCTCGAAGTTAAAGTATTGTATGATACAAGGGAAAAGAAACATGGTCCACACATTCATAACAAATAACCGTCATTATTAGTAAGTAAGCCAAGAAAACTCATACATACTAGTGTACATGTACAAGAAATGCATGTGTAGCTAGTACATACAAGTCTCGTGCATGTACTAATAATCAATAACTAACACCTTTATAGTAATTTATGTATGCATGCAATCCAATCAACAAGGCTATTCATTTTATAAAAGACAATAAACCAATAAAAATTTTGTGAAATCCTTTAATTACAATTATCTAGCTCAACAATGTTATTTAGACAATTGTAGTTTAGTTACATAATTATGAATATTCATATATATACACATTTTCTTTTCAGAAGGATAAACAATAAATTCCACCATAAGACAAATCTCCATACACTCTCAACTATTTCTACCCATCCTTCCTCCCTAACTTACTTCCATCTTCCATTCCTATCCTTCCTCTACTGGACTATCTTGGAGCATCAACTATATTGACCTAACTCCAAATAGAACCCGTAAGCAGAAGTGTCACTATCTCGACCAAGCTTCCCCAACATGCAATTGACAGTCATCATCACACGTCTAGGGGAGCATGAGCTAACACCGCCCTCCCATGACTTCAGGTTTCAGAGGATACACAGTGGGAAATGCCTCCACCCCTCCTAATCATAACTAGGTTCCACACCCTACAATGGAATATACAGTGGCACCGTGTTGCTGGGAGTTTTGTCATCATTTATTCGGTTTTGGGCAGTTTCATCTCCTGGAATCCTGCACTAGTCCACATATCATACCAATGTATCTAAACCAATATAATTTCACATACAAGGATTCATACCCTATTGTTTCTCGGCCAGTGGTCATGTCATCCACTTTCATCATTATTATCCCTTGGCTATTTCATAGCCCATAACCTGCAGATTAGTCTATAACACAAACTCATACATTTCTATGCATTATCATCATGTAATTGCATACAATCATCATTTCAATTCGGTATTCATGTACCAATAACTTAACATCAAAGTTTTCAAGTTAGAAATAGATCTCATAATATCCCATAATTCAATTTCGACACCCATTCATAAAATTATCATTTACAAAATAGATTGCATCATATCCAACATCATTCTAATAGCATTTAAACCTTCATAGGATTTTGATTCACACAATATATCGCATCATATCCATCATCAGCAATAGCATTTAAATGTTCATAAAATTTACATTCACATAGTAGATCACATTATATCCATCATCATCAATAATATTTAAACATTCATAAAATTTACATCCTCGCAATATAAAGCATCATATCCATCATTATCCAAATATATTTAAACATTCATAAAGGTTCATACATCTTAAAAGTTTAAGTGTATAATTTAATAGTTTCACTGTGAATAGAAAATAAAAGTGTAGGCCTCATGTAATCCTGGTTGTCTAAGTCAAAAGGTGGTGTTACATACACCCAACCTTTGAGAAACATATTCTCGAGGTGGTCAAAAAAGTGAGGGATAGTCTCGTCGTAATGTCTCGACGTCTTCCCAAGTAGCAGATCCTGGACTATACTTGTCCCATTGGACCTTAACTTGGTCTACCAGATGGTTCCTGAGCTGTCAAACTCTACGGTCCAATATGCATAATGGTTCTACCGTAAGAGTTCCCACGTCCGATACCTGCAATTCCTTCCAATTTAGTTTATGTGATTCATCAGCAACATAATGACGTAAAACAGATACATGAAAAACGTTATGAATTTTATGCAAGTGGGGTGGCAGTACGAGACGATAAGCAACGGGTCCAATTTTCTCTTGGATTCTGAATGGCCCTATAAATTGAGGTGACAACTTTGTCCCCTTCCCGAACCGTATGGTACTCTTATTAGGCCTGATACGAATGAAAACCTCGTCTCCCTCTTCATAACTTCGGTAGGTCCTGTGTGCATCCGCATAACTTTTCTGTCTATACTGTTCTTTCTTTAGTCTTTGCCTAATTTGAATCACCTGTTCCTCCATCTCTTGAATCAATTCTAGCCCAACTATTACTTGGTCTTCTAATCTTTCCCAAATCAATGGTGTTCTACATGGCCTTCCATACAGAGCTTCGTAGGGTGGCATTCTAATGGAGCTATGAAAATTGTTATTGTAGGCGAACTCTACCAAGGGTAGGTACTTCTCCCAATGGGTTTGATTATCCATGAAATACATCCTGAGAATGTCTTCCATGACTTGATTTACTCTCTCGGTTTTCCCATCTATTTTAGGATGATAAGTTGTGCTTAAGTTCAACTGAGTCCCCAATGTTGACTGCAAACTTGTCCAAAACCTAGAAGTGAATCTGGAGTCCCTATCTGAAATGATCTTCTTAGGTATCCCATGCAAACGGATGACCTCATTTACAAACACACGTGCCACAACAGTGACATCGTAAGTGTCTCTAACTGGAATAAAATGAGCATTCTTGGTTAACTTATCAACTATCACAAGAATGGCATTGTGTCTATGCGATGTGAGTGGCAACCCCACAACAAAATCCATAGAGATGACTTCCCACTTGGACATAGGAACATCATGTGGTTGTAGGAGGCCTGCTGGGTGATGGTGGTCAAGTTTCACTTGTTGACACTCTAGGCACTTGGCGACAAAATGGACTACATCGCGCTTCATGCCTACCCAGAAGAAAAGTTTCCGCATGTCTGCATACATCTTCTTCACACCCGGATGCGCACAATAAAGTGCTCTATGGGCTTCCTTCAGTATGATGCTTTGAATATCCCCATCTTCAGGGATGTACATCCTTCCCTGATATCTCAATAGTTCGTCTACTTCCAGACTATATCCTTCATACTTTGGATCTAATTTCCTCCCACTCTGGAGGTTTGAAGTAACCTCTAAATACCAATTGTCTCCTTGGAGTTTCGTCAACACATGTTCCCTCATATTGACCTTTAAAGGTACCAAGGAGAAGACACATGGGCTCCTACTCAAGGCATCTGCAACCACATTTTCCTTTCCTTTGATGTATGAAATACCAAAATCGTACTAACTCAAAAAATCACTCCATTGCCTTTGCCTGGCATTTAGATCCCTTTGAGTGAAGAGATGTTTTAAACTTTGATGGTATGTTTTGAGCTCAAAGTTTCGCCCCACAAGATAGTGCCTCCAAAGTTTTAGAGCTATCATTACATCTGCCAACTCTAAATCATGAGTAGCGTAAATCTCTTCATGTTTCTTCAACTTCCTAGACGCATAAGCTATCTCTCCTCTATCCTTCATTAGCATGGCCCCCAACCCTTGCTTCGAGGCATCCATGTAGACTGTGAAGTCCTTTTCCATATCCGACACTCGTAGAATTGGTGCACTAGTTAGTAACTATTTAATCTCAATGAATGCACTTTCACATTCTTTTGTCCATTCATACTTGACCCCCTTGCACTGCAAAGTGGTGATGGGTTTCTCTATTTTTGAGAATCCTTCCACAAATATCCGATAATAACCTGCTAGCCCCATGAAGCTTCTCACCTCATGGGCATTTTTCGGCACTGGCCACACTATAATGGCCCTTACCTTTTCTAGGTCCAAAAAGATTCCTTCACCGGAAATGATATGACCTAAATAGTGGATCTCCTTCTGGAAGAACACTTCGACAAATTCCCATACAATTTGTTCTCTCTAAGGTAGGACAACACCACTCGTAAGTGTTCCTCGTGTTCTCTTTCATTTTTGGAATAGATGAGGATGTCATCTAGAAAGACTTGTACAAAATGGTCTAAGTACTTCCAGAATACGCCATTCATGAGGCTCATGAATACCACTGGCGCATTGGTCAATCCAAAAGGTACTATGACAAACTCGTAATTCCCAAACCAAGTTCGAAAGACAGTTTTAGGGATATCACCTTCCTTAATCCTTAATTGGTGATACCCTGATCGCAAATCAATCTTTGATAATACTGTTGCTCCTTTCATCTGATCGAAGAGGTCATCTATTCGTGGAATTGGGTACCTATTTTTCACTATAGTACGGTTCAAGTCCCTGTAGTCTATACACAATCGTAAGTCTAGTAACTCGGTGAGACGCTCGGCCTTATTAGCCCTAAGTCTAGTAACTCTTTCAACTGCATTTGCAACTCACAAAGTTCTGGCACTTTCATTCGATACAGAGTCTTGGAAATTGGTTCTCCATCAGGTTTTAGCTCAATAGTAAAATCAAGCTCCCTCTCAGGAGGTAACCCTGGTAACTCGTTCGGAAAAACATCCTTAAATTATGACAATACCGGGTAGTGATCCAAGGAGGGTCCCTTCCTTTCATTCACTGCTTCCACTACATATAGTCGACACCCTTGCCTCAAGCATCACTTAACCTTCATATTTGAGATAAAGCGTAATGACACCTTTCTCTATACACCCTGGATCTCTACTGGTCTTCCTTCATCGTCGACACAAAGCACCCTTTTTGCAAAATAATCTACCAAAGCTCGATGAGCTTCTAACCAATCCATTCCAATGATTAGGTCATACACCCTGAGAGCAGTGACGTATACCTTCAAACTGGTAGTACACACTCCCAGGTCTACTATACAATTATCAACGCTAGGTCCTACCGCTTGTTTTTCCCCCGAAGCCATCTCGACTTGTTCAAAGTCATCGTGCTCGTAGGCTGCCAACCCACTCTTTTCTAATGTTGAAGGTGAAATGAAACTATCTGTAGCACCAGAATCAAATAAAATCTTTACATTGATACGATTTAGCGTACCTGATGACTCCACCACCATGGATTGATGCTTGGTCTGGTGATTATTAACCGTTGCGTAAATCTGGTGGCTGCTACTTTCTCTTCCCATCGGGGCCTTTCCTTCTCTATGCACAAATCTTGATTGTAACTCTGAGCAGTCACGCTGGTAATGGGGTCCTCTACACCCCCAACAGGTAACACGAGATTGAACCTGCGCATTGTTATGTGACTATCTCTGAAATGAGTTCCTTCCACTAGAACCCCTGCCCCTACTAGTTGTTCCCTGAGATGGTTGTGGACCTGCCTGCATCATTGGTGATGAACGAGATGTTGGACTCACTGCCATTGAAATCCCTGCGGCTACTATCCTTGGTGCGACTATGTTACCATATGGAGGTGGCCTTGAGACCCCTCCCCTTGGAAATTTCCTAGGGGCCTTCCCCATGAATTCAGGATGATGAAGAAAGGTCGATCTCATACCTCTAGCTAAGTTCATGTGTTCATCCACATAACGTGCATTTTCCACAGCTTCCGCTACTGAAGACGGTTTCCACATTCGCACCATAGCCCTTATCTTAGGGTTTAGCCCATAGACGAAGCGTTTTGCCTATCATTGATCATTATCCATATATGAAACATATTTGAAAATTTCCATAAACATAATCTCATACTCTTCTATGGTTATGTTTCCCTATACTAAGGCATGAAACGATCCTACCTATTGTTCCTCATAGTAAGCTGGCAGATATTTCCTTCAAAACCTCTCCTCAAAAAGTTCCCAAGATACTGTGTCTGGGGTAAGATGCAGTTGCCTTTCCAGGTTGCCCCACCAGTTCAAGGCACTATCTCTCAAATGAAAAATTGTTATCTTCACCTTTGAGGTGGATGCATAGTCCCTTAAGGCAAAACACCTTGTCATGCCTTCCAACCATGCTTCTGCGTGTTCACTGGCGCGACCCCCAGCAAACTCTGGAAGTTTGATCTTCTGCAGTTCTCTAGTGATGTCTTCGGGTGGAGGTCCTCCTCCTGAATCCCTCGATGTTTCTGGATTACCCATTCCAGATGGTGGGGGGTTCACTTCGATCCCTGTTGGTTTTCGCCCCTTTAAAGTCTCATTTATGGCCTCCAAAGAGTGTAGTATGAGAGCAAGTTCCGGTGATGGTGGTGGCAGCGCTGGCGGTATTGGTAGTGCCTGTGGCGATGCTCCTCTGCCTCAATTCCCTCGAGTCCTAACCATCCAGTATGATTTAACCTACATCAACCAAAGTTGTCAAGGTGAGTTCAAGGACATTTCACATTTGCGCAACTTAACAAGAAAACAGGGTTAGGCGTAAGTTTTTTTTTACTTGTCTGTAAACAGACATTACTCTCTTTAGGGGAGGTGTCTAGGTTAGGGTTTAAGCATATAATCTTGATGTCTTTTCCTAAGAAAAATATTGACCCTCTCGCTTGATAGTTACTCTAGCACTGTACCCCTCTTGCCTATTCCTCTAACTTACCTTCCTAGTGCGCATGAAGCCCCCTCCCGCTTATCTTGTTCTAAGTCCTTATATTTTGCGTTTACAACTAATTAAGGTGGCTTCCAACCTAATGTCGAAGAAATGAGTCTAAGGCTATCCTTCTATGCTTGACTCGTGGGATTTCCTTGGTGCATTTTACATATGCGTTGAATTGTGTGTCTTAGTGGCTGCAGGTGCGAGTCTTGAGGATTGTAGAGTGGCTTTCGGGCATTGGAGCTTAGTTCTTGTGCATTGTGGTTATGTATTGTTCTAGACTTGTGGTCGTATGATGTAGTGAGCCTGAGGCGATGCATTGAAGCTTGGTGCTTGGCTTTGACTGGTGGAATGGAATGGAGGGACTTGGTGCTTGGCTCAGTGGTTGAGGGCACGAAACTCAGTGTTTGGTTAACATGGATAATTGGAGATTATGCTTCAGGATAGTATTTTATGACTATTAATTGATTTATGTATAAGAATTTATTTTATAACGACTCATGTGTGGCGCGTTGGTGTTTGGTTGTTTTCCAAGGCTTGGACCATGGTGAGTGGTCATGGGTTCAAAACCCGTCTGCTCCAACAAAATTTAATCTAACCCAAATTTAATCTAATCCCTAAAATCATTAATTAACTTTAATTTAGATTAACTTTACAGTAAATAAAGCAATTAATTATTTTAAAGATACTTAATTCACTTTAAAATTATATTTTTTCTACACTAAATAAATTTAAACGTACAAATATATATATATATATATATATAATATAAAAAAATAAAAAAAATAAAAAAAAGTGCAGGCACACATGGATTCCACATACCCGCCTTGCTTCCTCCAGCGCCCTCCTGACCTAAAGCTAACCCTACACGTACTCTCTCTCGAGCTCTCTTCCCCTAAAACCTTACACAAACTATGTTGCCTCTCCACTCTGCTCTCTCCCTCTCGGCAGGCTCGATACTCGGCTCTGAGCGCTGGTGCTTGGGCGAGGGCTTGTGTGTTTTGTGGATTGTATGTTAAGTGCACGCGAGCCCCAATTTACCCATTCGTGCTTGGTTCCTGGTGCGCATCGATTCCAACCAGCACTACCAAACACCACCCATCATGTGTAGATAAGAATGCCTAGTACATTATATCTTCATGTCCAATGCACTCGAAGCTATAATCTACACCTCCATCAGAGATATCTCATATCACCTCATTTATCGGCTTGGAATGGTCTTTGCGCTTGTCGTCGGGCTTTGTATAATTTCACATACTGCCCTTTGCGATGGAGTTCTCATAATTAATTCGCTAATTAAGCGAACCCACCAATCTTCTGAGAAATGGAATGCTGTAAATAGAAAAGAATGGCCAGAAGTCATGACAAACTGTCTCTGTCTGTGGCTAGGTGTGACAAATGTTTCGCTGTAATATAATATATGCAATTGGAGATAAGGAAATATATACATTGAGACACGATTGATGGTTTCGATCGAAAATTTTGACGAGAACAGAAGCATTATTGGTCGTTTGCTACTAACCTTCACCTAATTTAGAGGCATGCTCTCTTTTATTTTTGTTGGGTAAAAGGAAAAATTAGAGGAGGAGGAGGAGTTTATCGCTCTTTATTTACATTTTATACTTAATTGTATTTTTTTTCTGTGTATCTTGGGGGAGGGGAGTGCATTTTGACCCATGGGCTCACATCTCATGGCTTTGTGTTAAGTGCTTAGCCATGTATGTAGCCCTGTATTGAACGCTTGGTGCTTGACTCATGGATTTGGATATTAGGCCTTTGGCCCACTGTTTTTATATTTTATGATATTGTGAATTGGCTTGTATATTGCGTGCTGGCGTTGGCTCATGGGCACTTGTGCGCTGGGTTTGTGTATTGGGTGTCACGGTGGAGCATGAGAAGGAACAAACCGTGTCTTGTAGAACCTTAGATTGCTGAAGCCGTGGAAAATGTATGCGTTATGGGTATTCTGGGAAGTCTTTCAAGCTTGGTGGAGGTTTTCTTGTCTGGAGTTTTCTGTATTTTGTCATGGGTTGGTGATGATGAGGTGTGGACAAGATATGGAGCTCGACGCTAGGCTTGTATATTGTTTTGTTTTCTCAACCTTCGACTGTGTGGATGTTTTCATACGCGTGGTGCATTTAAAATCGCCCCTTGTGGGATTTGACACTTGGCGCTAGGCTTTGTGTTGTTGACTTAGTTACTAACATGTATGTTGTGTTGTAGGTTCTTGAATCAGTGCTTTAGTGCCGCATAGAGCACTCCACCCTGTGTGTAGTTTTTTTTTGTTTATAATAAAAAAAAAATTTCTTTCTGTGTGTGCAGTGCACGGCTCCAACAACTTGTATTTTATTTGGCATTGTTCTTTCTGAATATTTCACAGTTTGAATAATTGGAGATAAGGCCTTTTGGCCCAACATTGTTTTATTTATATTATTATTTTTTGTTTACATCAATTATTATTGGTTGTGTGTGCAGTTACGATGCCCTCATGGGCTCCTCCTTGGCTACTGAACGTTGGACTTGGGTGTTGGCTTGCATGTTGATATATGACTTGTGATGCTTAGCTCTTGGTTGATGTTGATAACTGGAGGTTTAGAGATTGTGCCTTTGGGTTCAATAATTTTTATTTATATTATTTTTTTTGTTGTTTTTTACATCAATTATTATTTTGGATAATTTTGGCAAATGAAGCCTGCTTCCAAGATTTGTAGTCATAGATATGATCTATCTCTCGAAGCTTCTTACTACTTCAGTTTTCACCAGGTTTACAGGGTTGAATCTGATTATATAAAGCAGCCAGCAGATGGCTTTGTTTAAAGGCATTACGCCCACAATGAATGAATTTATGACATTTTTTTTTTCACTAAAATTCTTGTTTTAATTCAAAATTAAAGTTCTATCTAAAGTCTTGTTAACTGACAGGGCCTCCATCCATAATTGTCTAGTTCCAGCTTCCTTCACAATTTCAATATGTGTATTATTTATATTTATAACTGTGTTAAACTATATAATTTTTTTCCATTATGTATATTATTATTTAGATTTATATCTGTGTTTGTGGGCTTTGCTTGCAGGTTAGGTGGAGGTGGAGCTTGCCCAGATTTGTATACATTTATGCACACACTCCCTCATTTTTCTATATACAGAGTGTTGATGGGTGGGTAGGTGAGCCTTTTGTCCAAGATTTCAAACTAAAACTCTAATACCATGTGTAGCGACCTAAATTAATTAAGCCTAGTAAAATTCATAAATTTAAACACTAAGATTATTTAGCATAAGCAATAAGCCATTTCATTCAGCATATAAGCAACATAAATTAAATTTATGAAAAACAATCTAATAAATTACATAACATAATATAGATACCTCTGGTTGATGCTATTATCCCAATATCCGGCTGTGCTCTCTGCTACTTTTCCCAGCCTGATGCGACCAAACCCTGCCCAAAACCGACTAACCACCTAGCCATCTAGGAGAAACCTTTCCGGCTCCCTAGCTCCAGGATTCCATGAGGATTCCTGGCCTCCAAGCCCAAAACTCTGAGCAAACTGGTGCCCCCTGCAAAAGTTCACCCAATCTGCAGAACCAAACTCCCAAAACTAGAAAAATATCCAACCCCCAAAATACAGTCCTCTCCTCCCAATTTTTCACAATCCCCCTTCCCGAAGGCCTCTGCCCAGTCATATCTCCCCCCATTCAC
>ML817513.1:13540-45126 GCA_009831015.1 Picea engelmannii
GATCCATGGGCATTGTTGCCCTGGATTGTTGACTATGTAACCCTGTAACCCCCTGTGTGCAAAGAAAACAACAAGTGGGAGAATGTTGGGTATGTGTTATATTCTTTGCACGAGTAGTAGTGTCTGAGCGCCTGCGCCGAGCGTGCAGGGGGGTAAGAGGGGGGCGGAGCCCCCCACGTGGGGGTTCGGGGGCAGCGCCCCCGAAAAAATTTTTTTAGGCTGACATATTTTCGTCGGTTTCGGGCCGACATATTTTCACCAGGCCGACATATTTCCAGGACCACATGATATTAGGTGGTTTTTCGGCACATGGTTTTTTGCCGATTGTTTTCTATTTCTGGTTAAGGAATTAGGGTTTTGGACTAATCCAGGTGATTGGGTTAGAGTTTTGGATGCCGCTGGCTCCTATATGTATATTGTATTGTAAACAATGTAACACAATGTGTATCAATATAATATATGCTGGTTTTTCCCGGTTTGGGTTTCTAGGTGAAAAATATCTGTGTAATGTTTGTATTTTCCATTGTATCTTTTCTGTTATTTTCTGAATATCAGTTTGCAGTAGATATTGTACAAGGTTAGAATTTACAGAACCCTTAACCATATGCCAAGAAGTACAAGATGTGCCTCAACTCTAACAATGATAAATATTTCTTATACCGACACTATATTTCTATAGATCTGATTTATACAGAAGATCCCATGCAACCACTAATCTCTCTAGGGAGAATCCTCAAATATCCATAACCATTTCTCATACATACATCAAAATCCAACTAATCATAGAAATAATACATACCTTTTGAACCAATGGATAGATATGATGTATCTGATCACTGCAAACCTTCCTGGGAGTTTGTTCTTAGAATCTAAAACCCCGACTTCTTCATCTCCTCAGATTTTCATGGCTTTGCCCTTATGTATGTGTTATATTGACATCCAGTGTGTGTACCTACTTTTTTATACTGGTAGAGCGCATATGTACGCACCCTGTTGCACTGTTAGCTCGCGCTCACCTTAGAACTTATGGTTTTTTAGTATTCTTTGTAATTCGAAAACTTTTATCGTCAACCCTTCGTGCTACCTCAGACTTTCACAACTTCAGATGTATGAATGAGTACCTACAATAAGCCTTACACAATAATAGATATTCAATGTGCTCAATGGTCATCAAATGAGATACCCTTGCCTCTTATTTATACTTTCATTGTAGCTTCCTCAAGGGGTTACCTTGTAACCATCTTAACCCACTTTCCTTATTTTAGGGTTAACCCACTTCCAACCACTTGTCCACTTAACTTAACCACTTTCCATAAACAATACGTTATCCACTAACTTTATTATTTAAATAATTTATTTTGCAACCACTTTTACTTATCCATAAATAGTAAATTCTCTACTAACTTTATTATTTAAATAATTTCTTCTTTGCACCCACTTTGACTACTTTGACCTTTTAGGGGCCTCTAGATAACTCATGAGGTTTCTCCAAATTCACATGGCCATAACTCTCTAACCGTGATGAGTTATGTGACGTTCCACATACCAACGGAAATGACATGACATGTACTATCCATATAGAATAGTCTTATCTACAAATAATTTAAAACTTATAGCATTATACATCAAACAAACTTGTGTCCATTACTCATACCTTTGTGCTACCGCAATTTTCTTCGAAACTTTCTTCAAGGGTTGAGATCAATGAAAACCAACCCAATTGATCAAAAATCATCTGGTGATTCATCCTTATGATAATCATCAATATAATTATCTTCAAAAATATAAAAAAATGATTTATTAGTTTCAAGATTCAAGGAAGAATAAAAATCTGAAAGTGATGCATTAGTATGTTGAAGCAAATGAAAACTCGGGTCAGATTTCCTCTATCCATATCCTTCCTTTAAGTTGAGAGTAGCTATTTCATCACTAATAGAAGAATTTGAGGCAATGGCAAATGTAGCTAGTGTATTTCTTCCAACATCTATAGTTTTTCTATCACAGACATCCTGGTCTTCATAAAAATTTTGAGCAACTAATTTACCTTGCAAATGTTGATTACTGTCTTGTACAGAAATGTCTTCAGCATATTTCAAAGCAAAGGTACCATAAATATCAGAGGGTGGCTGATTAATTTCATTTATTACAGAAGTAAGAACAACATGTGCAACGAGGTAATCATTTTGAGTAACTATATATTTATATATATGATCGGTCATATCAACAGTAAGGTATCCCAGAACATCAGTTTCCTCTTCCATGAATTGATCACTACCCTATGCAAAATAATCTTGATGAAAATCTCCAAGAAAATTTAAAGCATAATCATCCTTCTTCATATAACTAGAAAATTTTCTTCTTCTACATAAAGAATCACCTTGCTGATATAAATTCCCTAAATCATGGATAGTAGAAAAATTGAATCAGTAGTTTTAAGATCTGGAGGAAAATTAAACTTTGAAAATGATGGATCACAATATTGAAAAGAATGTAAACCCAAATCAAATCTCTGACGTTCATATTCTTCCTCCTGTTCTTGACCTGGAAGTCTGTCACTGGCCCGAAAATTCTCCTCAATCTCTCTAGAATCAACAAATAACTAGCCTAGTGATGAGGATCTCCTTTTACTGAGATAAAAAACAAGATTAGGGTGTTTATCTTTTATGTAATATTGTTGATACTGAGAGGGGGGTGAATCAGTATCAAGAACAATTTAAAAACCTTTTTCAAATTATACTTAAACCATTTAATTATATCCAATTAGAAATGAACAATAGTATAAGAGTTACACCAATACACCACAATACACCATGCACAATATATGATAAATAATCAATAGTTTTTGTTCAAGGGAAGTAATGACTTCCAAAGGTAGCTACAGCTTCCAAATGTAAAGGGAGGGATAAACCTCCAAGAGGAAGATACAATCCTCCAATATCAAGAGAGATTTGAACTCTCCATCCTTTCCCCTTCCTTCCACCCAAGAATATATGAGAGATAATAAAATTTTACATTAAATCATGACCATCAACCAACCATCACATAGAACCTGATAATGCTTTTTGAGACTTCTTCAATTTATTCAATTCTTCAATTCTTGGAATAATATGATCCTATAGATAATATTACTCAATATATTCTAAGAAACTTCTCCAAGTTTCACTCCTTGAATCCTCCCCAAAAGGAAGTTATAGAAAGAATGGTAGACTTTATCCAATTTTGGTTTATTCACAAGACCCAACTTGTATAGCATGCCTCGTGCTCAATATTTAACATCTGATTCTAAAAATTGCACACACGAAACTAAAGTCTGTACTATTTCCAATGGAAGTGGTCCCACTTCATTTGGATTCTCTATGAAGAAGTTATGACTATTTTACCTGGAACACATGTTTATTGACTAGCTTCAAGAGTAGTCAAAAACCCTATCTTGCACAGAGTGTATCTCCATAATTATAGCGAATCAATAGCTGAAACTTTTACCACACGTACCTTGATATGTCTTCTTAATTCCATAGCAATTTCACCATTTGAATCATTCTAGAAAAAAATTTATAGCAAAAATGGTAAGATGACCTGAAAATAACATACCTTAGAACACATCACTAAAAGACTTCATCCTCCCTTGAAATGCGACCTTCTTTACTTCTTATTTCCTCTAAAATTTGACTTGTGTATCAAATGAATGTATAATGATATGTATTTATACCATTTGTGTCACTTCCTTTTGACATTAGGGATGACCTGACACTTTCTTATTTTGTAACTCTTTTCTTTAATTATCTTCAGGGCCTACATGTACTTCCTTCTTCCATTCACTTTGTCATCTTCAAAAATTCATTTCTCCTCAACCATGAGGATCCACATGACGTGCTACATACCACTAGAAACAACATGATGTATACTATCCATCCATGGGTGTTGTATCTACATGTGCATTTTCCTTCATGTCCAAATACCTTCATCAGTCTTGCAGTCCAAAACCCATGACTAGGGTTGACATCAATGACAACAACCAATCTTCCAACAAATACAACATGAAAACAATTTCAAAAGGCTAAATATCCTTAGGCATACTGTAATAAAAACTTTGAAACCTCTTGGTGAACGTGGTAAGAGATTCATCCTCCTTCCTCTTTAAATCATTTAATTCAATCAAGTACTGATCAAAATATTTTATTTCACCCCAATATTTCAAAAATGCAACATGAAAATTAGTCCATGAACCAATGGAACAAGCTTCCAAATTTCTAAACTATAATGTTGCATCTCCAAATAAAGATTTGCAGAATATCCTCATAACTACATCCTCGTGCATAATTTGAAATTTTGAAAATTTTCAATGAAATTTTCAAAAGCTTCTAGTTGCTTCTCACTACAACATGGTCTTCTCCATTGAACATAGGAAGGTAATCAATAAAATTGGGAGGAAAGGAATAAAGGATAAGTGGCAGCTTCAGGGGTTTGTAATACTTCTTGATCCTGTACTAGATTTTGGTAAGTTGATTACAAGGTGGAGCAATGATATGAAGAGGTGGTAAATAAAAAAATTTATTCACAAGCTCACATGACTAGTCATGATCTAGAGAAATTTGTATATGAACATCATTATTCTCAATAGGATGAGGTGAAGGGATCAGATCAAAATAAACAATATAGGAAGAGGGAAGATCTTCTTCTTTCAAGGAAGGATATATAACAACAAGCTTATGGTCATTCAAATAGACAAAAGAAATGGTTATTCTTTTAACAGGAAAAGGAAAGGACATGAAAGAAATGATGAAAATGAATATAATCTCTTGGAGGAAACTTATGGCCTGATACCTAGTTTTTTCCTTGAATTCTTTCATCTTTCTATCAATCAAATTCTTTTTTTAGTGGATTCTTTGATTGTGGAGTCATCGGGTGAAAGATTGATGTCACTATGTGTGTCTATATTTTGTTCACCATAAAAAACCATATCTGAACGTTGTCATTCTCCCATGGAAATATTGATTCATTACTCCATTCCCGGACAACGGCGCTAGAAGATGTTGGTCCTAAGGTCTGTACCTGACTGTTAAGGGAAGAGCTAGGCCACCTCAGTTGTTGGAATGATTGGTTTTTTGTGTTTTTGGTTTGTTTTTTTGGATGGAGAGAAGATGGGTAGGTTTTCAAGGACATGGATCAAATTGGACAGTTTAATAACATTCACCACAATGTTTCCCTTATTCATTGGAATGCATTCTAGTGTAATAGATAAAATATGCAAGAATAGAACAGATAAAACTAGCAAGCATACAATTTGTTACTTGTAGCTAGAAATTCCATATCTAACAATTTGTATTAGAACTAAAAAAGTATTTGAAAACACATTTCTCAATAGGTTGTAAACACATTACCTGAAAGAGAAAGAACCTTTTCTTTGCAATACATTCAATGTGCATCCAAATAAGAAGAAAAGACAAGTAAGATTGAGAAAAGAGACAGTTTATTCACTAGAAATTATATTCATTGAGTAAAAATCTTTGTAGGTCCTTAAAATTCATAAAACAAAACTATATCATAATAGATTTATTCCCCCTACCAAACATTGACCCCTCCCCCTTCAAAGATCCATCTCTTTATATTTATGCAGAGAACATTTGATTTCCTAACTCGAATATAAGTTCTATAGTTTAGCTTTACATTACAACTAGGTCTTGTAGATACAACTTAAACTACCACTCCATAATTACAATTTTCCAACATTTATTTAACCTGTGCAGAGTTCAGTTGATGTATCATCCCATAACTCCTCATCAATTCGAACTTAACTAAAAAAAATGTTTTTATCAAATAATATCAACTTATTACAAGTGGCAGTAGTACCTGTAACTAAACTAGAACAAAATTTTATCAGTGCAACTCAAACTTATTGTTGGTAACTGAAGTAAAATATGGAAAATAAATTCTTCAAAATTTGTAGCTTACATTTGTCTTTGCATTGATTCCCATGTACACCAATAACTGGATACAAACCCTTAACACTAGAACAAAACTCACCCAAAATTTGGCGAATTTATGGGAAAAATGGCCTCAAAGATATCTTCGATTCTCCCAAACCATGATACTTGTGTAAACCTAGAGAGAGGGTTTTTTGAATCCTCTTGTTCCTAACAAAAAGATCTTTTGGTTTCAAAAACTTCACCTCCATCTATTCAGAAGGTGTATCAAAAGCCAATGACTAAAACAGGGAAAAACAGAGTATTTCATAAACTTTAGGCAACACCTTTTGGTGTTTCTTCTACATCTTTTGATAATTTCTATGTAGATTATGGTGTTGCATTAAAATATCATATTTTTGTTGCTATAGACTCTAAATCTATTTCTTCATGTCATCATTTTGATGTTTCAGAGCTTGCACCTGGTGGTTGTCATCTATATCCCTGTCAGCTTCAACTTTTGGCTTCATCAATGTCTTTAATTTGCTTCCATTCTTGAGCCCTTGTTCTTCCTTTGCAACAGGTTTATTGAGGTCAATGGACAGTTTGGATTTTCTTTGCATCATTTCATATCTGGGTTCTTTCTCAAGTTTGTTTATCAATATTTTCTCTCACACGTTCCTGCATCATCAACGTTTTTCCTTTGATTTCTGATTTGACATTATGGGGAACCTACTCAGGGACCAGATATGCATATGGAGTTGTGTCATCAGATTCCTACTCAGGATATGTACCAAATTCCATCACATTTTGTTCCGATTTTGGATCTACAGGGTACTCTGTTTTTAAACCAGCATATTTGACTATTGAGGTCTCCCCTTCCTCTTTTTTCTCTGTTTAACTGCTAGCACTCTCGGGGTGATACCATCATTCCCACGCTGCCTATGTTGAAAATGGTGGTCAAGGGTATGTGTTTCTTAAGGTTCAATCCAAATATGCAATGAAAATTGCACACAACCCTGCAATAATAACAGCTTAAGGCACAAACATGCATGATCCTTAGCATGAAATTTGCAATGATGGATAAAATTCTGGAAACACGCAAAATATCGAGTGCACAAAGAGATGAAAAGGCATGTGAGGTGCCAACACACCTTATTCAAACTTTTAAATATTTTTTGAACGTTAAAACTCATAAAACAATGTGTTTTTTTATGTTTTCAAGAATAGGGGCATTCTTGCAATCAGTGTCTTTTTGCATCAAAAGGTATAAGTTAACTTGTTTGCAACCAAGAAAGTGACATAACCATGGTGATGTGACTTATTCAATTCAAATCATAACTTTTCTTAACCTTATAAAGAGAAAAGAATGATAAAAAGAAAATAGGAAGATGAAAACAAATCGAAATGACTTAATACTCCATTGAAGAAAAACTAAGTAGAAACTAGGTTAACATATGGATGGGAAGATTGGACAAATAGAGGGATAGGTGAAGACCTAAGATTTAACACTGTCTATTGTTTCATCGGGATTCTTTGTTGTCTTGTTCCATATTTTTATTCCTCCTCATGCTTGGTTTTTTCCACCTCCATATCCTCTTTGTCCTAGAGATATGGCCCTTTTGTGTTAATATGCTCATCATCAATAGGGTTTACCTCAAGTAAAGGACTATCAGTCCACATATTTTCAAATCTTTCCATTTGCATGCTTGGGATGTCACTTTTTGGCTCTACTTCCTTAGTACTTTGGCCAACCTCGGTTGATGTGTCTTAGTTGTCCACAAGACTTCTTCTTGTTGATCCAATGCCTCAAATAGATGGACTTCTTGTTTTTGTATGGGGATGGTCGACTCTCTGAATTTTATTGAGTCAAATGGATGTTGTGGTGACATTGGTTTTCTAGTTGAATATTGTTGTGTCAACTTAGTGTTGATTTCCTTGAGCGACTCTTGTTGCTCCATGTCGATAGTTTCTATCTCGACTAACTGATATGACTCCGCTGGTTTGGATGACTCATTGATTATGAGTCACCTAATCTTTTTCTTTGCTGGAATTTATTTGACGATCAATACTGGCTCTACTAGAAGTGATTCCCTGGTTAAGTCAATTGTTGCATCAGGCATCCTTTTCTTACTTGGTGTTACTCTTGACCTTATTTCCCATTCTGTCATGTTTACTGTCACCTTTGTCGGGCTGACATAAGTAGTTGTGCTCTCTAAGTTTTTCTGTCATTTTACCATCTTGTTTCAATTTTCCTAAGTGTGCTCTTGATGTTCTTGATTTGATGCTTTTGTTCCTTAGATTTTTGGAAATCCTCCTTCATTTTTGGTCCAATTGAGGAACTATATATCTTCTCCATGACAACAATGTCTTGTCGATTTTGCTTCAACTTCTCAGTGATCTCGGTGGTAATACTTGTTATTTTCTCTTGGATAATGGGGTTGTTGAAGTGGATGCCTGCCTCTGACTGGAATGTTTCTCTCAAAATATCCTTTGTGACAATATCGAGTGCTTCTTCCTCGACAGCCTTCTTTCACTTGTTCTTTTTGGTCGGTTTCTTTCTTTTTCCCGGGGAAGGATTTGTAGGGACGACTGTCTGAGCTTGTAAGTATTTGACAAAAGGAGTTGTGTAAAGAGTTGCTTCTCTTTCTTCTTATTTATCCCCTTCGGTCAATGGAAATATCAGAGGTACCCCTGTCTGTTGTGCCTCAGGAGGAATTTATAAATTCTGGTTGATTTTTCTTTCCAATTCTGTGAATATTTCTTCCACTGTTGGCTGGTAGGGTAGTTCTTTTGGCTTAGGTGCCAACACGACTCCAGAACACAACTTTTTGTAGTCGAGGTCGAGTTGAAAATGACATGGTGTTGGAAGTGCTCGATGGAGTACTTGTTCGACTCGCCATCTATGGGTACTATCTTTCAAGCCTATGATCCACAGTCAAAATATCTCTTGTGATGGAAGTGAGTTTGATGTACCTATTTGATTAGAAGAGAAGACTATGTACTTCTCCATTGTCGGGGTTTTCTTATATGTAAATGTTACTTCACCGATAGTTGCATATTGTTCCATTGCTAGCCAGATTAATAATGAAGGAAATTTGATGTCCTTAATTACATCTTGAACTTCCTTTCAACTAGTTCTTATCATGTTGATCAAGTGTTCCGCCCAATTGAACCTTTATACATTCTGAGAGACTTGAATTATTTCTTCAACCATTGTCATCTTTACGTCAGACACTTGACCTGTTGGTCTGAAGAAAAAATAAATTATTATAGAATTCCATCGGGCTCTTAGGTTAGTAATTTTGTTGATCAACAACCTCTTAGAGTTTTCTGTCATCGTCGACCCCGTCAGAAATTGCATCCATCGATAGTGTTGGCCGACTTGGGTACCTTGGCCCTTGTCCTTGGGATGCCCAAGATTCGATAGAGGAATTCATTGATTATTTCTATTGGTTGATCCAACCAGAGATATCCTTGATGATACCGACAAAAAATAAACTTTGTTTCTTCTTCTTTCCATCGACCCATGTCAGCTACTTTCGGGGTGCCAAGGATATGTCAAATTCTGGCTTTTTCCAGGAATTTGGTTTCTTCTTTCTAGTTGCCTTCCTACATTTCCCATTCTGCGAAGTTTATCCAGTGATTTCTCCAATATGCTTCCCCCATCTTCGACAACTGTATATTCGCTCTATCAAAAACTTTCCTCGATCTTGAACCTTCTATTGAGCTACCGACTTGACCTCTCATCCTCGACATTTGAGGATCTTGATTATAGGTTTTGAGAAAGGTTGGTGAATTTGTGGGTTCAGTCGAATGTGCTCTCTGCTCTATACTTAGCTGTGGAGTCAAATATAACAATGAGGAAAAGTCATATGATTCTTCCATATTTATAGTTGGTGGTGAGAGCATCGGGTTCAATGCGTCCAATTGTTCTCATATTTCATGCTCTTCTGTCATAAATATTGGTGGTATGAGTGAGTCGACAAAATGGACATTTAAATAATTTCTTGGTTGGCATTCATTTATGTCTCGTTGGTCATTAATTGGAAGATATTTTTGTTGATTGTCGTATGTATCAATGTAGTCGATGGTTGTGTGAGTAGCGACACAACGGGCATTTCCATCATTAATGTTATCGTCGACCTTTACCTTTCCAGAATTAAATGCACTTTCTATTCTGATGTCGATGTTTTCTTGGTCGACGTTGTCCTGGGTCAAACCAATGAGGTTTCCTCTATTTATACGTGGTCGATATGTGGTCCGACTGACTAGTATTATTGAGGCATATTTATTACTGGACTGATTTAATCGATGTCATTGATGGCTTGTTTACTTGTTCATTTTTCCAAGTTTAACTGAGTCTGAATGGTGTCGTCTTTTTCCATGCCAATTTGATTCATGTTCTCTTGGGTTTTGATCACTTTATCTACCTCTCACCTAATCTACGCTCACTTGAACCACATTTTCTTTCTCCCGGAATGATCATTTTTCTTAATTCTCTTGTTATGAGTATTTGTTGTAAGTCGATCGATGGGGTGGAATGTCAAGAATATATTTTTCTTCTTTGTCTCGAGATTGACCAAGGGTTGATTTCTCTCTCTATTTTACTTTATTGCTCCTTTTATTTAGTGTTATGGCTATCCTTTAAATATGTTACCTTTTTTATTTTTCTATACTTGAATTTGTCTAATTTTTTTTTTTTACTAATTTTAAGCTTGGTTTATTTCTTATAAGTATGATTAGTCGATTTAGTCGGTTCCTGTTGGCAACTCCCTACTATAATTTTCCAACATGGTTCTTTTCTTTTACACATGATACTTCTTTAGACGGGAACCATTAATTAATTTATTAAATGGTTTCCCCAATAATTTTCTAAGTTGGACTACTTCAATCGATCAAATATATTCCACCACATAAGGCCCAAGCCATGTTGTTTCCAATTTTATGGGTTTTCCTTTTATGCGACTGTCATATAGTAAGACTAAATCTCCCTCTTTTATATCTTTTTTATTCATGTGTCGATCATGCCACTCTTTCTATTGTTATTTATGAACCTCTTGGTGATGGATCAATATTAACCTTTCTTCTTCTCTCTTTTTTAGTTGGTATAGTCAGTCGTTCATACTTTTTCTCTCATCAAATTTTGCTACATCTACAACCCTGTCATAATTGGTCCAAAATTGTAAAGGGATAACAAATTCTTGGCCGTAGACTAGCATGGACAGAGTCTTCTCATTCAATCATTTCTATTTTGATCTATATGCCCAGAGGATTGTAGGAATCTTGTCATCCCAAACATCTTTGTTTATGTCCATTTATGAAGTGAGTTCCTTTGTCGCTTATAAGTATCAATAGACAACTAAACCTTGTAATTATATTTTCGTAAATGAATTTTGTTGCTACCTCTTTAGTATAAGATTCAAATGACTTAGCTTCTTCCCACTTGGTCACATATTCTACCACACTAATTATGTAATTTGCCCGAGTTCTTCTTTCCCTTTGTGGAAATGGTCCGATGAATTCGATAACCCAAATTTCAAAAGCTTGATTACAGTTTATTCAAATTAGTGGCATTTCATTTTTCCACAAGGTTCATCCACTAGTTTATTGAAACTGATCTCGACAGTATTTATTTAGAGTCAACCACCATAGTCCTACTTATAATACCTTTCTGGTTGTTGTGTTGGCATGAAAATGTCTCTCGTTTGCTCCTGCATGGGATTCCTTGATTATATCCTCCATTTCATGTTCCGACACACATGTTCTTAAAACATCATCCATTCCTATTTTGTATAAATATTTGTTAATGATTGTGAATAGTTGTAACACCATGTTTCCCCCAACTTGTAAATATAACTGGACTGGCCAAGAACTATGGAAAACTCATAAATATGAATATGTGATGTAAATGGACCTTGAGGAAGAGGTCAATGAATGTGAATAACATTCTGAATTTATTGCAGGACTGCTGATGAGGGGATGTGTAGAAAAAGAGATCACGATGGTGGTGGAAGGCACCTGAAAAGGTGGCGTTAACTTCCACCGAGAATTAAATACCGTATTTGGACTCCACTGGCCCGGAGAACCAAAAGGGCTCGCTGGCCCTGAAAATTAATGGCTCGTAGACTGGTAGGCGGATGGCTTGATGAGGGATGGGATGGTCAACCGCCCATCCATAGATCCGTTAGGCCTGATCAGTGTGAGGGTAATCACGCCACAAGAAACCTCGTGAGAGGATAAGGCATATGGCAGAAGCGATTGAGAGGGCAGACGCGAGGGGAACTTTGGCAGTTTTTACGCAGAGTGAGTGATAACAGAGAGGAAGGATTGCAACCTTCGCTCCTAGTCACTGGTAGACAGGGAGACACAGTCTCAACTGCATCGTGGTCTCAGCTCAGGGGTGGCTAGTGGTAAATCCATCAGGAGTCGCTACGCCTACGGTTGGGTGGAAATGAGCACCCCTCTCAGCAGTTTCACCCATTTCTGAAGTTATTTCTGATAAGTGTTTTGTTCATATTACATCTTGAAATTCATATGCTGACATATATGCTCATAAACTGTGAAATGGTGAACAATTATATTATAAGAATGTCTGTGTAGTGTTTTGATAAGAGATGATACAGATTTATATATATATATATGCTTATAATAGAAAGGCCCCGCATGGCTTATGTTTATAAATGGATTCAATTGTGCATGAGCTGAACCAAGTCAGGTTTCCAGCCCATCCTCGGGAAGCAGATTACCCTTGCCTATTTCCAGGGATGCCCGGAATAGATCCCATCACCGAGACTTTCCCTCCTTAGAAAGGTTCCCAAAGAACCCAGCAAAGAGACTTGAATGGGTAAGCCCCAATAACCCTGTACGAAGAGGAATGACCCTCTTAAGGTCCTGAGGTAGCAGTGTAGGGAGGAGTAACAAATTGACAGAGGAGATCCTGTCGGAAGACCCATGGTCATTCACGACCATCAGATTGATGGTAGTAGTAAGGGTGTTATACCTCTTTCTTATTTTCCCCCTATCTTCATGAATAGCGAGGAAATCAGGATCGTAGGTTCCCCAAAGTCCATGAGAACATTTGGACTGTTAATCTTTCCACATCCACGAAGTAGTGGAAGAGTGCATGTGGTGGGATAGATTTGAATCCGTCAGATCTTGAGCAGATACCCATCAGCCGTTAGATAGGGTTAAGATGCCCGGAGCTTAGTCTCTGGAGCATGCGCAGAAGAACAAATCTGGGCTGTCAAACCTGGGAAGTTTACCCGACAGCCGTCAGATTGAACAGGAGTGGCACGAGGTTTAGCCATCGAAATATCGACACTCAGGAAATCAAGATTCTCGAGTTCGTGAGAACTGAGACATCACAAATCTTGAAATCTCGACGGAGATCTGGACCATCCATTGGTAGAAGACGCATGGAGGAGATTAGAGCTATCGGGAAGGTCCCGACCAGGGAAGCCATCCATCGGCGTTTGGTTCATCGGAATATCAGGAATTTCATGGACGTGGGGTTTACTCCTTTTGAAATTGTGAAACGCAATATCCTGATAGGCGCAGGACCATCTATCGTGGAGGATATGTGTCAGGAGATCCCGGAAGTCGGGGATCAGAGAATCGGAGTTTCTGAGCACAAAGAAATCTTGTCATACGGAATCGTGATCCATGATTTACCGACAAGATCAGAACCGTCCATTGGGTGGAACACGTGTCAACAGATCCCGAAGAGTCTAAGTTCAGGGCATCGGAGTTTTCGGAGGTATGAAACTCCCACACATTGGAATCGCGATCCGCGATATCCCGACGGGAGAGCCGTGTGGGCCACCGCAGGAGATAGTGGAGGACAGGTGTTACCTATCAGGGTTCAGGACTTGGAGAGTTCCGTGAACTAGTGCAACAGGAATCGCGATATCCCGATACGCAATTTCCCTATTTTTCACAGGAGTGTGGGTCACAGTGGAGGACAGGTGTCATGTGCATTTCCGTATCGGCATATTCGGAGTCGGGGATCCACGAGGTAAGTTGCACTCGATAGTGAAAACCCCAAAATCCTGATGGGAAGTTATACGGCTGTAGTCATATGGTAAGAGGTCACATGGACCATAGTATAGCCAAGAGGGCTAGCCAGTGTAAAGGCGCGTTGGGAGTTGGAGGATTGAGAGTCCAGAGGACTTGCGCATAGTGACACTGAAAGGCGTGAAACCTCGACATTATTAAGGCTGTGGTCCTATGAAGGTTATGATCACATTGACCAGGGCTTAGCCTGGAGAGCCAATACGCTAGGGGCATATCGAGGATCGGAGAATCGCGAGTTCTGAGGACTCGTGAATTACGACATTGGAAACCCTGAAACTCCGATAGGAGTAGCCTCGAAAGGAGGTAAGGCCACAGTCACAGAGGCAGTGGACCACAGGCTTGGCCTGGAGGGCTAATGCTTATGGAGTGCAACGAGGCTTTCTCACATTGGCGGTTCTCTACCCCATTGAGAGTTATTCCTATTGGCCATTCGCTGACCCCATGGGAATTCCATCCCTATGGGACGTACGTTAGCCCTGGCGGGCTATGGTGGTTGCAGAATCTAAGGTTTGTACATTACTGTAGCGCCGAGGTGCAGAATTCAAATAGGCACTACGTTCAAATTGGACCATGACCTCGACCCGCGATCGCAAGAGAACAGAGAAGAAGATAGAAGAGCCAGTTGCGTTGGTCCTCCAGGGTTTTTTAAGGGTTTGAGTCTGACAGAGGACCAGAAAAATTTGATTTAGGTAGTGGGTGTGTTACAAAGTGGTATCAGAGCATGGTTACAACACTCGACCTGATTGGTCTCATGCACGATTCGCGCATAAACTCCGTTCGAAGTACTCCTATGAGGAGTAACCTCCTGACTTAACTATCTTGTCCAGGATTAAGAAGTTGGAAAAAAAAAAAAAAACCCGACTGTGTATGCATGTGAAAGAGTTATGAATTTATGCGCTATTTATAAAAATGAATTTAAACCTTGACTGATAGTCAGTGTTTGTCTTTTCACTCAAGCAGATGATCAACCGCGGGAATCTACAAACGCAGAGTATGGTGACTCACCAAGAGGTAGGAGAAGGCTCCCACAACAGAGATGAAGCGTTTGATGAAATAAGAGCAATAGGAACCCCTCCAGACCTAGCCGAGACTGTGAGGAGTCTCATGGTTGAGTTGCAAAGCTGCAAGGCCGATAATGAGAGGATGATGAAAGAACAAGAAAAGAAAACTGAACTTAATGTAGTTCTACTGCAGAGCTTATCCGACCTACAGTGACAAATGCAGCATGAACCTGAGATGCAGAATCATGGTCATGTCAGTGGCCACACTGAGAGAAGCACATCCAAAAAGGTCCACCCCAGAGGTAAAGGACCAGTGCCAAACGATTCCACTAAAAAGGAATTTGATGATTCAGAAGACTCTTCTAGCAGCAGGACCAGTTCCTATTCTCGCAGAAAACCAAAGAAGCAAAAGACTTCTAAGAGTCACAAATTTGAGGAATTTAGGAAGGCCAAACCTCCCTCCTTCGATGGCGAGATAAAGAAGGGAGAGGAAGCTAAGGCTTGGCTACTTGGACTGAAGAAATATTTCAGAGTCCATGATTTCTCAGAAAACTTGAAGGCCCGAGTGGCCACTTTCAATCTGAATGGAAAGGCTTCCATCTGGTGGGAAGACCTTAAGAATATGAAAGGGGTCCACGAGGAGGACCTGTCTTGGAAACGGTTTGAGAAGTACTTCCGGAAGAAGTATTTGTCGGAAAGGTATTTCGACGAGAAGGCTAAAGAGCTTTATGAAATCAAACTGGGACAACTCACTATGGAGGAGTATGTCAACAAATTTCTTGACTTACTGAGATATGTACCCTACATCAAAGCAGAGAAGGTGAAGGCACAACACTTCATCAGTGGGCTACCCAAGGAATAACGGAACCAAATTGAATTTGACGAGCCAAAGACCTTAGAAGATACTATAAGAAAGGAAGCATATTGTCATGAATAATATGGACATCGGGCAGAGTCTCGTGGAGACTAGAAATAAAAGAATGGTTCAAAATTTCAGAAGAAGGGGAGCAAATCCTTAGGATTGAGAAATTACAAGAAGAACCACAGAATGAACTTTCCAACCTGAAGTGTACTCCAGCAGAACTTTCCCTCGGTGGACGGAAATAAAACTTCTGGACCTATACCAGTAAAGGCTAATAACCCAAAGAAAGAACCTCTGAAATGTCGGGGTTGCAGAGAAGAGCATCTCCTGAGAGACTGTCCACACTGACAATAGAACAGTCGGAGAATTTATAACATGCAAGAAGCTACCATGGTCAACGATGTAGCAAGGAGTGTGCCACAGATCTATGCATCCTTGGATAGTAACCAAGATGACCACCAAGCTTCAGTGGTGGAAATAGAAGGTATGATTTTCAACCATTTGGTGTCTGTTTTGATTGACCCTGGTTCAAATTTGAGTTATATATCCCCTAAATCTGTTGATAAGTGTAAGCTACAGCCACAAAAACAAACTAAGCCATGGTTAGTACAATTAGCCACTGGCACCAAAAGAAAGGTGGTAGAGGCCATACCAGCGTGCCAGTTGATGTTGGGTAAATTCCCCACCCAAGAAACCCTTAATGTATTACCCCTGGGGTCATACGACCTATTGATTGGTATGGACTGGCTGGCCGCCCATAAAGTCAAAATGGATTGTTACCATAAAACCTTAGAATGTGTGAACAAAGAAGGAAAAAGGATAACCCTCCAAGGGATCCAAAAGTCGGTCTCGGTGAGACAAATATCAGCCCTACAAATGAGAAAGTATTGTTGAAAGGGATGTCCCCTATATGCAATGCAGGTACTGAAAATAATCGAAGGCGCTAAACCAAGCCCCGATTATTACCCCATCCTAAGAGAGTATAGATATGTATTTCTGGAAGAGGTACCGGGTCTACCTCCGAGAAGAGACATTGACTTCTCGATAGAACTCGCACCAGGAGCGGTGCCGGTGTCTAGAACACCCTACAGGATGAGCACACCTGAGTTAGTTGAACTCAAATTGCAATTAAAAGAAATGATGGACAAGGGTTATATTCGACCCAGCGTGTCCCCATGGGGAGCACCAGTCCTGTTTTTGAAAAAGAAGGATGTCACCCTTAGACTGTGTATAGACTATAGACAACTTAATAAAGTAACCATAAATAACAAATACCCCTTGCCTAGGATCGATGATCTATTCGATCAGTTGGGAGGTGCGTCTGTTTTCTCAAAGATTGACTTGAGGTCAGGATACCATCAAGTCTGAATTAAGGGTGAAAACATCCATAAAACTGCTTTCCAGACATGGTATGGTCACTATGAGTTTGTGGTAGTGCCATTTGGGTTAACCAATGCCCCTACCACTTTCATGTGCTTAATGAACAATGTACTCAGTAAATTTTTAGATAAATTTGTACTAGTTTTCATTGATGACATATTAATCTACTCTAAAAGTAGAGAAGAACATGAAGAGCATCTTAGACTTGTGTTGCAAGTGCTAAGAGAGCATCAGCTCTATGCTAAATTCAGCAAGTGTGACTTCTTTCAGAAGCAAATACATTACTTGGGTCATGTTCTGTCCAAGGAAGGGGTGGAAGTAGATCCTGACAAGATCAGGTCTATCATGGAATGGCCTACCCCAAAGGATGTCTCAGACATCAGATCCCTTATGGTATTGGCAGGATACTATAGAAGATTTATAAAAGATTTCTCTAGGATTGGTTGTCCAATCATTGCCCTCCAGAAGAAGGGAACAAAATTTCTGTGGACACAGCAATGCAAAGAAAGATTTCAAACCTTGAAACATTTACTAACCCATGCACCTGTGTTAAAAATCGCTAACCCAGAAGCTGACTTCCTTGGGTGCACAAATACCTGTAAAGAAGGGCTCAGAGGAGTCCTTATGCAGGAAGGAAAGGTGATCTACTATGAACCTCGAAAATTGAATGAACATGAGGTCAACTATGTGACTAATGATCTAGAATTGGCTGCCATAGTGAATGCCTTAAAAATGTGGAGGCATTACCTCCTGGGAAGGAAATTTGTGCTTATGACAGATCACTGTGGATTATGGTATTTGTTTGATCAACCCAAGCTTAATGCTAGACAAGCCAGATGGATGGCCCTCCTTAGCGAATTTGATTTTGAAATCAAACACATCAAAGGGAAGGAGAATAGGGTGGCCGATGCCCTTAGCAAAAGCATGAGAACAATTCACCTGGCAGCGGTGAGTACCTGTGAGATAGATGTCAAGAACAGAGTCAAAGAGGCACAAGAAACAGATCCCTTCATCTGAAATGTGACCCTGTACCTACAACAAGAACCCGCTGGAGCAAAATACGAAGGCTATCAGATGACTGAAGGAGGTCTACTCACCTACATAGATAGACTGTACATTTCCAATTGTGACGACTTGAAGAGGTTCATCATGGATGAACTACATAAAAGACCCTACATTGGTCACCCAGGATACCAGAAAATGATTACTACCACCCGGAAGCAATTTTATTGGCCGGGATTGAAGAAGGACATAGCCAAATATTTGGCCCAATGCAGAGAATGCCAACAGGTTAAAGAAAAACATCGACACCCAGCAGGATTATTACACCCTTTACCCGTCCCAGAATGGAAATGGGAAACCATATCCATGGATTTTATCACTGGATTACCAACTTCAACCAAACAGAATGACGCCATTATGGTAGTGGTGGATAAACTGAGCAAGTCCGCTCATTTCATCCCCGTCAAATCAACCTGTAAGGTGATAAATATCGCCCAGATATTTATGAAAGAAGTATTCAGACTGCACGGTATGCCGAAGGAGATAATATCTGACAGAGACACAAAATTCACTTCCAAATTCTGGAAATCACTGATGACGGGTTTAGAGACCAAATTGTTGTTTAGTACCGCCTATCACCCTCAAAATGATGGATAGACAGAAAGAGTAAATCAGATATTAGAATATATGTTAAGAATGCATGTGATGCATTAGCCCAGGAAATGGGAAGACTACCTGCCATTGGTAGAATTTGCCTACAACAACGGCTATCAAGCGTCCTTAAAGATGAGTCCATTCGAGGTCCTCTATGGTAGACAGTGTAATACTCCAGTCAGCTGGAGTAATCCTGTAAATAGGATTTCTATTGGACCCAATATGTTGAAAGAAATGGAACAGCGAGTGACTCAGAAAAAACAAAATCTGAAAGTCGCTCAGAACCGACAGAAAAGTTATGTTGATCAAAAGAGAACTCCAAGGGAGTTCCAAACAGGAGATCATGTATATCTCAGAATTAAGCCCAGAAGGAGTTCCCTGAAAATGGGAGCTTGTGCCAAATTGGCACCCCGGTATTGTGGACCCTTTGAGGTTCTAGATAGAGTGGGACCTATAGCCTATCGGCTAGCACTTCCTCCCACAGTAAAATCACATAATGTTTTCCATGTTTCATTATTAAAGAAATATGTACATGATGCTAATAATATAATTGACTGGTCTGTGATCCAGGTGGAACCGGAGGGAGAATTTCTACCAGAACCCCAATGCATACTGGACAGAAAGGAAACCCCACTCCGGAATAGAAGCATTGCTCAGGTCAAGGTGCAGTGGAAACATTTTGGCCCAGATGAGGCTACATGGGAGATGGAAGATGCCATGAAACTGTCATATCCAATTTTGTTTACTTCTGTACATGCAATTCATGCTAGTAGATAAGAACATCGAGGACGATGTTCCTTTTTAAGGGGAAGGGAATTGTAACACCCTGTTTCCCCCAAATTGTAAATATAACTAGACTGGCCAAGAACTATGGAAAACTCATAAATATGAATATGTGATGTAAATGGACCTTAAGGAAGAGGTTAATGAATGTGAATAACATTTTGAATTTATTGCAGGACTGTTGATGAGGGGATGTGCATAAAAAGAGACCACGATGGCGGTGGAAGGAACCTGAAAAGCTGGCATTAACTTCCATCGAGAATTAAATACCGTATTTGGACTCCACTAGCTCGGAGAACAAAAAGTGTCTCACTGGCCCTGAAAATTAATGGCTTGCAGACTGGTAGGCAAATGGCTTGATGAGGGATGGGATGGTGAACCGCCCATCCGTAGAGTCGTCAGGCCTGATCATTGCGAGGGTAATCACACCACACACAACCTCACGAGGGGATAAGGCGTATGGTAGAAGCGATTGAGAGGGCAGACGCGAGGGGAAATCTAGCAGTTTTTACGCAGAGTGAGTGATAGCAGAGAGGAAGGATTGCAACCTTCACTCCTGGTCACTGGCAGACAGGGAGACGCAGTCTCAACTGCATCGTGGTCTCAACTCGGGGGTGGGTAGTGGTAAATCCATAGGTATTCTCCACACCTACGGTTGGGTGGTAACGAGCACCCCTCTCAACAGTTGCACCCATTTTTGAAGTTATTTCTGATAAGTGTTTTGTTCATATTGCATCTTGAAATTCATATGCTGACATATATGCTCATAAACTGTGAAATGGTGAACAATTATATTATAAGAATGTCTGTGTAGTGTTTTGATAAGAGATGATACATATTTATATATATATGCTTATAATAGAAAGGCCCCGCGTGGCTTATGTTGATAAATGGATTCAATTGTGCATGAGTTGAACCAAGTCAGGCTTCCAGCCCGTCCTCGGGAAGTAGATTACCCTTGCCTATTTCCAGGGATGCCCGGAATAGATCCCGTCACCGAGACTTTCCCTCCTTAGAAAGGTTCCCAACGAACCTAGCAAAGGGACTTGAATGGGTAAGCCCCAATAACCCTGTACAAAGAGGAATGACCCTCTTAAGGTCCCGAGGTAGCAGCGTAGGGAGGAGTAACAAATCGATAGAGGAGATCCTGTCGGAAGACCCATGGTCATTCACGACCATCAGATTGATGGTAGTAGTAAGGGAATTATACCTCTTGCTTCTTTTCCCACTATCTTCATGAATAGTGAGGAAATCGGGATCGTAGGTTCCCCAAAATCCATGAGAACATTTGGACCGTTAATCTTTCCACATCCACGAAGTAGTGGAAGAGTGTGTGCAGTGGGATAGATCTGAATCCGTCAGATCTTGAGTAGATACCTATCAGCTGTTAGATAGGGTTAAGATGCCCAGAGCTTAGTCTCTGGAGCATGCGCAGAAGAACAGATCTGGGTTGTCAGACCTGGGAAGTTTACCTGACAGCCTTCAGATTAAACAGGAGTGGCATGAGGTTTAGCCATCGGAATATCGACACTCGGGAAATAGAGATTCTCGAGGTCGTGAGAACTGAGACATCACAAGTCTCGAAATCTCGATGGATATCTGGACCGTCCGTTGGCAGAAGACGCGTGGAGGAAATCAGAGCTATCGGGAAGGTACCAACCAGGGAAGCCATCCATCGGTGTTTGGTTCATCGAAATATCGAGAATTCCATGGATGTGGGGTTTACTCCTTTTGAAATCGTGAAACATGATATCCCGATAGGCGCAGGACCGTCTATCGTGGAGGATACATTTCAGGAGATCCTGGAAGTTGGGGATCAGAGAATCAGAGTTTCTGAGCACAAAGAAATCTTGTTATAAGGAATCGCGATCCATGATTTACCGACAAGATTAGAACCATCCATTGGGTGGAATACCTGTCAACAGATCCCGAAGAGTCAGAGTTCGGGGCATCGGAGTTTCCGGAGGTATGAAACTCCCACACATTGGAATCACGATCCACGATATCCCGATGGGAGAGCAGTGTGGGCCACCACGGGAGATAATGGAGGACAGGTGTTACCATATCGAGGTTCAGGACTTGGAGAGTTTCATGAACTAGTGCAACGGGAATCGCGATATCCCGATACGCGATTTCTCGATTTGTCACAGGAGTGTGGGTCACAGTGGAGGACAGGTGTCGTGTGCATTTCTGTATCGGCATATCGAGAGTCGGGGATCCACGAGGTAAGTTGCACTCGACAGTGAAAACCCCAAAATCTCGATGGGAAGTTATACGACTACAGTCATATTGTAAGAGGTCACATGGACCATAGTATAGCCAAGAGGGCTAGCCAGTGTAAAGGCGCGTCGAGAGTTGGAGGATCGAGAGTCCAGGGGACTTGCGCATTGTGACACTGAAAGGAATGAAACCCTAACAGTATTAAGGCTGTGGTCCTGTGAAGGTTGTGATCACATTGACCAAGGCTTAGCCTGAAGAGCCAATACGCTAGGGGCATATCGGGGATTGGAGAATCCCGAGTTCTGAGGACTCGTGAATTACGATATTGGAAACCCCGAAACTCCGATAGGAGTAGCCTCGAAAGGAGGTAAGGCCACGGTCATAGAGCCAGTGGACCATAGGCTTGGATTGGAGGGCTAATGCGTATGGAGCGTGATGGGGCTTGCTCACATTGACGGTTCTCTACCTCGTTGAGGGTTATTCCTATTGGCCATTCGCTGACCCCGTGGGAATTCCATCCCTATGGGACATACGTTAGCCCTGGCGGGCTATGGCGGTTGGAGAATCTAAGGTTTGGACATTACTGCTGCGCCGAGGCGCATAATTCAAATAGGCACTACGTTCAAATTGGACCATGACCTTGACCCGCGATCGCAAGAGAATGGAGAAGAAGATAGAAGAGCCATTTGTGTTGGGTCTCCAAGGTTATTTAAGGGTTCGAGTCCGACAGAGGACCGGAAAATTTTGATTTAGGTAGTGGGTGTGTTACAATAGTGCAACTTTCAGGGCTATGAATTTCTTTTTGTTTGTTGGGAGGTCCTCGGGAGCCTTTCCTTCTTCTACAAAATTGGCAATATCGTTTAAGTATTTAGGGGTAGCTTCGACTCTAAATAAATGTGCATATGGAATATCATCGTCGATGCCTGTCAGATATTCTCCTATTTTTTGTCATGAAAGGTGATCAGCTCAGAAATTCTTCTTCCTCGGTTGTATGATTACGCCAAATTCAATATCCTGAAATAATAGTAACCAACAAAAAATATTTCCTTGATGAACTGGTTTACTGACCAAGTATTTCAGTGCTTGACGATATGTAAAACATGTAAAGGGATTTGCAAGTAAATAGTGATAGAAATTTTGTAGAGAAAAAATAATCGATATGGCTTCCCGTTCCATAGTCGAATAGTTTCTTTCTACCTTATTAATTTTTCAACTTGAATACACATTTGTATGATCCATTGTGTCATCGTATGGTTGTGCTAAAACCAACCCGACAGCTACATTGGATGCATCAACATGGACATGAAATTTTCTCGACCATTCTAGAAATTTTGGAATGGGTGCTTCAACCAAATTCTTCTTTAAGAATTCGAAGTATTTCTGGCAGTCTTGGATCCATTTTAATTCAACATCATTTCATAAGAGCTCATCCATTGGGAAGGTGATGTCTAAGTAGTGGCGTATAAACTTCCTATAATATCGTGTGTGTCCCAATAAAATTTTGATTTGTTTTTTATTCATAGGCAATTTTATATCAAGGATAACATTAGTCTTAGCCATGTCGACCTTTACCCCATCTTTACATACCACATGTCCTAGCAAGAATCCAATAGGTGTGGAAAATATACATTTCTTGATATAAATGATAGTTGAATTTGTCTGCAGTGTTCCAGCATAAGTTGAAGCCATTGTATGTGATTTTTTAGTAGACTATATATTTTCCAGTCATCGAAGTATACAACCATGGTTTTATACATATAATCTTGAAATTATTTAACCACTATTATAAAAAACATTGTTGACGCATTTTTCAGTCCAAATGACATTACTCTGTAGGCGAAAGATCCAAAGGCTGACACACATATTATTTTTTCTTGATCTTATTTTTCTATTGGAACTTGGTTATATCCTGAGAATTCATCAGTGAATGGGTAAAATTCATGGACAGTGACTTCGTTGATGATTTCATCAGCAAAGGGGGTGGGAAACCGATCTGTCACAATCTGTTTGTTGAGTCCCTGGAAATCGACACAAATTCTTAGTTTTTTGGGATCATGTTTCTTTGTTTACACCACCATGGGACTTGCCTATCTTTCCTTGTTGATAGGGTAAATAATACATTCTTGTAGAATTCCTTATATCTCCTTCTGAATGATCGGTTTAAACTTATGCGCTAACTTGTACGGTCATTTTTTGATTGGTTTTTCTCCTGGAATAAGTTCAATCTTCGTTTCACCCATTTCCTCTACAAGTCCTTTCAAGTCCTTGTAGTCGCATGTAAAAACATCTTTATACTCTTTTAGTAGTTTGACTATGTAGAATGTTTTCTTGTCAGACCAATAGTCACCTATTCTTACCATTTTTGGTCTATCATTATTTGATATGTCGAATTCCTTTTTTTTGATTTCCGCATTCATCCAATCTGGTGGCTTTGCTTCATCGAGGTGGCATTCTCCTTCTTCAATTTTTGTAAAACAATTTGGGAAGTTGTGTTTTCCCTGATCTTCTTTTTGTTCCATGGCTATACTTAGTACTGAATTGACATGATTCTGCAGTGTTGGGTGGTATTTTTTCCACTGGAAGATCTTTCCTAGCCATTTTATATTTTCCATGTTGATCCTCTGTTTAGTCAATATTTCTTTGTTTTATACCAACACAAAATTACAAGTCAATGTTGATCCTCCATCAACTGACATCTTTTCTTTTATTTCTGAGCAATTGGTGAAGGATTTTATAGAAATATTTTTATATGTTGTACTGCATCTCTCAAGTTTTCTTCTTCTAGATTGAATCGAAGTCTTGTACAAAATTTTATTTAATTTCATCCCAGTTTGATGTATGGCCACATGTGATCCATATTTTATGAGCAGAACGAAATGAATACAGATTATTAAAATATGCTTAACACAGAATAACAAAGATACAATAAAATCAGTTTTCTATTCAATAACGAAATAAGCTGAAACTGTAAAATACAGTGGAAACCAAGCTTGTTGGAATGGTGGCAGCTTATCTCTGAGAAGAGATGTGACAGTTGTGCTCATTCGCAATAAGATGATTACAATGAGGCTCTGAAGGAATTTTTAGAATAAATAGGAATGTCAAAAACCCTAGATATCCAAAAACCTAACCCTAGGAGATGAAGTGCCAAAAGTCATGTGGACCTCGTTTGGTTAAGTTAGTACATCAACTTCCCAGGGTCGTTACTTTTGCATACGATCTCCGTTTTAGGCGCATGATAGCCTGTTGGAAAGGTATCATTGAGGAGATTCATTTTGGGGGCTCAATCATGCCTTAGGATATATTTGAGAATCTTGATCCCGAAAAACCTTCATTTAGGTCCTCAAAATGGCCCTGCAAGTTAAAACTACTAAAAATAGTAAATTGCCAAAATTGCCAGAAAACTGTTTTGAGCGAGTTGGAAAAGGTGGGTGGCCACCAATATCCACCTGGATCAATCCTACCTACTTAGTAAGAAATGGTTTCCATTTCTTTGAGTTCCCCCATCAAATGAGGAAATTTCTGCTGAATTTGGCCCCGGGTGAGCCACTTGCCTTGGTGCAAGAGTTGTCCTTCTTTGACGACTTGATAAAGTTGAATCCTCTGTTGTCGAGTGCCCTTGATCTATGTGTCCACAATATGATCACTAGATTCCTATTGCATGCATTCAGGGCTGAGATTTGTTGGTGTCAACTTCTCTGCTACCTCTGAGGTGTCCAATAATGGTGGGAATATGGTCGAAGGAGAGCCACGTTGAAGCCTGGGTGCAGGCCAAGGAAACGGGGAATGTTGAGCTCAAAAGCATTGTCACCCACATCCTTGGTTATGGTGTATGACCCATAATGGAGTGGGCAAAGCTTCCAATGGGGCCTTGTAAGGCATTCTTTCTGCAAGTGCAACCAAAATTTGTCTCCCACCTGAAACTTATGTGGCACCCGATGTTGATCAAGGCATTGCTTATACTTGGAATTAGACTTCTATAGAATATCATGAACTTGTTGGAAGATGTGTTGGATCTTCTCAATTAAATAGGTGGCTTTGTCAGCTTCTGGTGGAGTAGGGGACGTGTCGGTCGAGGTGGTTACCATAGGTAGTGCAACATCCATGGGGCCCAATGCTTGGAATCCCAACCCCACCTGAAAGGGGTTGTGGCTAGTTGAGCTATGCATGGCTCGATTGTAGCTATGCTAGACATAGGGAAGACTCTCATCCCATGTGTGGGGGTGTTTTGAATTGTACATGCGCAGAATATGTATGATCATCTGATTGATGACCTCAGTTTGGCCATCTGTATGGGGGTGGAAGATAGTGGATTCGGTGAGCTTGGTATCCAGCAGTGACCAGAGGCTCGACCAGAATGTGCTGAGGAACCGAATGTCATGGTCTAAGATAATGGTTTGTGGGATCCCAAAATGTACCCATACTCGTTCAAAGAAGATCTTGGCAATGGCTTCTACTATGATATTCTTCTTGTAGGCAGCTAGAATCGCCATCTTGGAAAAATGATCAATAACCACAAAAACACGGTCATTTCCCCTCTTGGTGGATGGGAGGCCCGACATGTATTCCATTGAGATGGATTCCCATGGCCTATCAAGAGTAGGAAGAGGAGTGTACAAACCATGTTTCTTAGTGGTTGATCTGGCAATAGAGCAGGTGGTGCAGGACCTAATATACTTGCCAACATCCTGTCAAAGTTTTGGCCACTAGAAATGTTTCTACAACACAGCCATTGTCTTTTCGATGCCAAAGTGTCCTTCCACCCAACTTTAGTGAGCTTCCAAAATCAGCCTCTCACGCTCGCTTGATGGAACGCAAAGATGGTGTTGATTAAGGTTGGTTGTCATTAATGTCAACCCTTGAAGAAAGCCTTGTAGCACAAAGGTTTGGGTAATGGACCCAATATTGTTTTATGTAAATATGACTCATTATTGTTTTTTCATGGTTGATAAGAAGTAAATATGGATGAACTCCAAAGTGGTCCCCTTATGGTGAAAGCCCTCATGGGAAGACACTTTGCGGAGTAAGAGAACCCATGCTTAATTGTGGAATAATGAGATGAAGGACAATGAATTTGTCAGGTAAACTATCCTATATGGATAGCTCTTGTCATTCCATTTCTGGTGGTATGTGGAACTTCACATAACTCCTCACGGTTAGAGAGTTATGGCCATGAAAAGTTGGAGACCCTAGGTTTGGGTAATGGACCCAAGTTTGTTTGATGGGTAATAGTATGAGTTATGATATATTTTCAGATAATACTATTCTATATGGATATTACATGTCATTCCATTTCTGGTGGTATGTGGAACATCACATAACTCCTCACGGTTTGAGATTTATGGTCTTACGAAGTTGGAGGACCCTCATATGTCATCTACAAGCCCCAAAGGTCAAAGTAGTCAAAGTGGTTTAAGAGATTTTAAAAGGTAAATCATAAAGTGAAGTAATGAGTGTATTATAATTCAAAGTGAATACAAAATAAATTATTTCAATAATAAATTTAATGGAGAAATTAGAAGTGGTTTAACCCTAAAATAAGGAAAGTGGGGCCAAGTGACCTAGAAGATGCTTTTAAGGAAGCTACTTGGAGAGTATAAATAAGAGGCAAGGCTCTCTCATTTAATACACACATGAGAATATTGAATACCTATAGGTGTCTGAGGTAACCAAAGGATATCTAAGTCAAAATTTTGAGGAAAGTGAAGAAAAGAAGGCCGAAATGCAAGGAAGGATAAATTCTTTTGATGGTTCTTTCTAAGGTATGTTATTTACAGGTCATCTCACCATTTTCACTATAACTTGTTTTATATAATGATTCAGATCATGAAATTGCTATTCCATTGAGAAAACATATCCAAGTATCTATGGTAAACAATTCATCTTGTGGGTGGTTGTATTTTGGGAGTTACACTCCGTGGAAAATAGGGTTTGTGGTTAGTCCTGAAACTAGTCAAAAACAGGTGTTTCGGGTAAAAACGTCATAACTTCTTCATAACAGATCCAAATTCAATGAGAAAAAATGATTTGGTTAGGGTACAATATTTAGTATGTTGTGTAATAGTTTCATATTATTTAAAAAAATATTCCAGGTGGGGCACACTCTACAAGGTCACTCTATAAAATAAGCCAGAATTCAGCAAGGTACGCCATTTTTGCTATAACTCCTTTTATGAGAGGTTCCAAGTAGTGAAACTTGGAGGAATTGCATAAAACACACTGAAGAACATTGTACATTAGTTTTAGAGCTTTATACATTACAGGTTCAAAGTTATGATTACTTCAAGTTAGGGTTGTTGACTAATCCAAAACTAGGCATGTGAGACTAAAGAAAAGTTTGATGAAAATGCTAGTCTATTGTTGTTAAAGTTAAGGAAGGTTTGCAGGAATGTGATCATATACACCAGGCCTATTATAGAGATACAAATAATATTTGGATGATGAAATTGATGAGGGATTTTGGTTGAGGTACATGTTGAGTACATGGTTGAGACAAGTAGTTGATGAGTTGGCACATACATGAGGTGTATAGTTGATGATGTTGGTACATATTGATGAGTCAAAGTTGATGAGTAGTTGACACATAATTTTTACATACTTGGTACATGGTTGGATGCACTTGTTTATGGTACAGGTTGATTACAGGTCATTTGGTACAGGTTGGTGCATGGTTGATGCACTTGTTTATGGTACAGGTTGATTACAAGTTGAGATACAAGTTGATGCATGGTTGATGCACTTGTTTATGGTACAGGTTGATGCATGGTTGATGCATGGTTCATATTTATAGGTACAGGTTTACTATGGTATATCTCACAGTGATAGTGTGACAGTGGTTCCATCATTCTACTTCTACTTCAGGGTGGCAGAACGGGGCAAGGAAAAGTGGTTGTAGCCAGAGAACATAAGGGGTTGTAGCCTCCTTCTGGTTGTAGCCAGAGAATTGGGGAGTTGGAGCTTCCCTTAGGTTGTAGCCTGAGAAAATACGGGGTTGGAGCCTCCCTCCAGTTGCAGCTAGAAAATAAAGGAAGTTAGTGCTTCCAATGAATGTAATTCTTCAAGATATATAAAAAAAGAATTATGTACTGTAATGTAATGAATGTTTTCTCCTAATTTAGATTTCCACGTAAAACACTGGTGTACTGTGTATGTGTGTGATTGTTTATTTCTTACTGCTCATTATTGGATAATAATTCTACATTGATATAACATTTGAAGAAAAGGATTATAATTATGCTATTATTGATTCACCCCCCCTCTCAGTAATCTAGCAATTGGTATCAGAGCAGGTTCCTTGAGAAATCAGTTTAACCACTGAAAGGTAGATCATGGAGAGTACCAACTCGTATAAAAATGGAATACCACGGTTTGATGGACAGAAGTATGCTTTTTGGAGCATAAGGATGAAGACATATATATAGGCACAGGGATTTCAAGTTTGGCAATCAATTGTAAATGGATACACAGCACCAACAGTGCCACCAAAAAATGACAAAGAAGTGAAACTCGATGAGAATAATTCCAAAGCCATAAATGCACTTTTGAATGGTCTCAGTGATATGGTATTCACCAAAGTTGCACACTGTAAGTCTGCTAAAGAGATTTGGGACAAGCTTCGAAATATTTATGAAGGAGATTCAAAAGTCAAAGCAGCAAAGCTTCAAACTTACAGACATCAGTTCGAACAACTAAAAATGGAGGAACATGAAGATATCACAACCTACTTCTTACAAGTTGATGAAACAGTGAATGCAATCATAGGATTGGGAGAAGAAATCGAAGAATCTGTAATTGTTCAAAAGGTACTAAGATCTCTTCTTATGATATTCAACCCTAAGATATCAGCACTAGAAGAAAGATTGGATCTAAACTCAATAAGCATGGATAAACTGCATGAAATCTTCACAACATATGAGATGAGAACTAAACAAGAAAATCCAAATGTAAAAGAAGAAGCCTTCAAAGAATTCAAAAGATAAAAGAAAAAGAAAAAGGAAAAATAAGAATATAGTAGCATCAGTGACGTCTTAGAAGATGATGAAGAAATGGCCAACTTCGTCAAAACACTAAACAAGGGAACCAACGGTAGGTATAGAGGTAAGCTTCCTTTAATTTGTTTTAATTGTGATGGTATTGGTCATTTTGCTAACAAATGTCCTCATAAGAAAAAGAGAATTGATGAAGGTTACTCAAAAGGCAGAAAAACATATAAATGTAAAAGAACTACAAAGAAAGTTTTCAAGAAAACATTTTGCACCAAAGAAGACATCTCATCATCAGATGAAGATGAAGTCAGTGATAGTGAAACTGGGAAAGTTCTATTCATGGCAGTAGAAGACTCTGATAAATAAGACTCAAAATAAGAATATGAAGAAGCATATGAAGAGGAAATTGAAGAGGTAGAAGTTGACTTCCGAGAAGAATTAATGAGTGCCATAAAAGTTATCAGAAGAGAAAAGAAGAAAAACAAGAAAATACAAGCAAAACTAGATAAGAAAAAAGACACTCAAGAACTAGAACAAATGATCACAAAATTGAAGGTTCAAATAGAAGAAGATAAAAGAATTGAAGAAGCACTCAAAGAACAACTAGAAGGAAAGGACAGGATCATTGGAAACCTGGAAGCAGAGATTGTTACACTAAGAAAGGATATTCAAAAGAAAAATATGAAGAATAGCCCAAAAGTTCTGGATGACATTATCAGCAGTCAAAAATCTCATCTTGACAAGTCCAGACTTGGATACAATCAGATAGAAAAGGGATCAAGCTCCAAAACAATAGAGCAAGAAACAAATCCAAAAAGCTATGTAGAAACAATCAAAGGGGATAAAAAGATATACAAGGAAGCTTACAGGGACACTCCTCCACCAAGAAGATTCAGATTTTAGAATCAACAATAGATAGACAGGCCTCAAGAAGAAGAAGGATTCATAAGAGCACATCCTTTCAAAATATCTTCAACACCATATATCAAACTATATTTTTTGGTTTATGTTATGCATGTAATAATTTTGGACATAAAGGTGTAAATTGCAGAGCTAACAATGGGAACAATAACTACTTTGAGAGCCATACACAAAGGGGTTATTCAAGAAGACCTAGTGAAACACAGAGAAGAAGTTACAAAAGGTTTGAATCTTTGAGCACTGAAGTGGAATGTTACAAATGTAACAATTTTGGACACATGGTCAAAAATTGCAGAATGACAGTCCCTCCTAAAGAACCTCAACAGAGTCACAAACAAAAACCTCAGAAAATGACATGGATAAGAAAGAAAGATCAGTATAGAAATGAAGAATGCACAATCGCTCTACAAGCTAAACAGAAGAATCATCCTTCAGATCAGATTATTGGAAACAAAGATGCAAGAGTTGAGACTAGAAGAAAACTCTATTCACCAGAACAAACACACCTAGCACTCTTATCCACAATTGAACCAACCTGTTTTGAGGAAGCCAGCAAGGATGAATTTTGGAATAAGGCCATGGATGAAGAATTGGATCAAATAGAGAAAAATGAAACTTGGGAATTGGTTCCAAGACCAAAGAATAAGAATGTGATTGACACAAAATGGGTTTTCAGGAATAAATTAAATGAAGATGGACAGGTTACAAGGAACAAAGCTAGATTGGTATGTAAAGGATATGCACAGATTGAAGGAATCGACTTTGAAGAGACATTTGCCCCAGTTGCCAGAATGGAAGC